>JANIHY010000210.1:15929340-15949421 GCA_027479065.1 Erythroxylum brevipes | reverse complement strand
ATTACCAATTAAATCAATTCTAACTCCCATAATTATCCTCAATTGTAGACCTCGTTCCCTAGTCCGTAACAAATCTGGAATCATCTCAATTGGAGGTCTACACCGAAAATTATGCCCAATTAAGTAAAATAGAACCACAATTAAACCAATAAATCAGTTACTCGCTGCGACCTTGCGGCCTTCGCCGCGAGAAGAAGCACGCTCGCCGCAGCGTGCGTCCTCTTGCGGCTCGCCGCAAGGCGAAGCGGGCTCGTCGCGGCGTCAACCAATTGATGCTCGCCACGACGTCCTCTTCTCCCTCGCCGCGGCGTGGAACGACTTCGCACTCGCCGCGACGCCAACCGCCTGCTCGCCGTGACGAATTAATTATTCTTTCGCCGCGGCGAGGCCTCAGGCACGCCGCGACGTGCGAATCGCGGTCGTCTTCTCCGATTGAGTTTCCGCCATTAAAGCCATTAAAACCTCCATTAAAGCTATCAACCACTCAATCCAACCCAATAAATGCTATAAATTCATGCAGCAACCAATAAAAACAACTTTAAAGCCATGAAACTTACCAAAAATACAGATCGATCCTCAAATCCACTGAAACCCTAGAATCCTTCCCAATCACCGATTATCACTCTCCAAACCTCTCAATCCTTCATCAATCATAATGAATCAGTTAGCTAGACACAATGAGAGGAAAACCAAAGGGAGAAATAGCAAGACTCACCAATGGGGGAGGGATCGTCGACACCGAAGGGGAGAAGGAGAAGAGAAACGATGAAATGCCTTAGGATAAGATTTTCCCCCCAATTTCATAACCTAGTATTTATAGACTTAGGTCTCCAGTTCAGTCCAAATTTCAGTCTCTAAATTCCAATGGTTCAACATAATTATTTCCTATCAGTAAAATTCTAATTTTTCCATTGCCATTGGACAGTTCTTTCAGTACTATACAGTCAATCGGTCAGTCACCCAAAAATTTCCGGTCCGGGCATTTTCTCCCGAATTTCACGAAAATTTCCTATAAGCCTCTATAAATTACCAATCACTCATAAACAGTATTAAATCAGTCAATTGAACTCAATTACTCTAATTTCTCAATTAACTCTCAATCCAGTCAGTCCAGTCAGTTCATACTCACAATCAAATCCCGAAAAATCATGAATGCACGTACTTATAAATAAATGCATATGCAGTGAACCTGTTCCTCTATAATCAGAGGCCAGTAGCATGCTCAGTTAATGAATGCAGTGAAACCTATCAGTATGACTTATAATTACCAAAATACCCTTAATGACAGTAACGGGATGTTACAATCCCTTCCAAATGAACTATAATACCATGAAAGACAAATATAATGTGCATGAGTTGAACAGTATGTTAGTTCAGGAAAAGAATAGACTCATAAATTATGTCAATAATCATAGAATTGGTAGAAAGGTGGAAAGAAGCTTGAGTAGAATGTAAAGGGACCCTTGAAAGTTATTGGGGAATCGTCTCAAATCCACAAGAAGGAACATGATAAACGCATATGTCATTTCTTAGGAAGGTTGGGCATTTCCAAAAGGAATGCCCCAGTTGTAAGGTATGGTATGAGACGAAAAGTAATCCCAGTGCTTATGTATGATATGGAACAAACCTTGTTGAAGTTCCTTTTAATACTTGGTAGATTGATTTTAGTTACACTTTTCATGTTTCTGAAGCCTTGTAGGAATTCTTTATAACCCAAACTATAAGATCAAATTGAAGATTTGACTATATAGGTAATATAAAGAGAGTTCTAGTAAAAGCTGTCGAGACTTGTCACTTAATCCTAGACACTAGATATCATTTGGACTTATGTGAAACTTTTTACGTACTATTATATCTAGGAATTGAATTTCTTTATCCAAGTTTAATAGATCTGGATACTTATTTAAATTTGGTAGTGTTAGTTTTAGTTTATATAGATATCATCACATGAATGGTAATGGTGTACTATATGATGGTTTACATAAATTAAACCTTGATGTTGTTTATAATGAAACCTTATTGATTTTAAATCATGATATTAGTATCAAATTTAGTTTGATTAATGATAGATCTACTTATTTGTAGTATAATCATTTGGGACATATTTATAAAAAACGACTTAAAATTTGTGTGGATTATATTAATGACAAATAAACAAAACACACGATAAAGGAAGGATCCATAAAAAGCACTTACCTTCTTAAAATAATTCACATTGATGTGTGTGGGAATATTTGATATGTCTACTTTTGATAAAGAAAAATATTTTATCACCTTTATAGATGACTATTCAAGTTATGGATATATCTATTTTCTAAATGATAAATCTTAGGTTGTAAATACCTTGGAGGTTTATATTAATGAGGTTGAAAGAAAATGGGACAAAAAAGTGAAAATAGTCAAGCCTAATAAAGGTGGTGAATATTTTCTTAAATATGATGAAAGTGATCAAAATTCTAGTCCTTTTGCTAAATTCCTTGAAAGATGTGGTATTTATGTGTAATACACAATGCCAGACACATAATTTAATAAAATAGTTTGGCAAAAAAGCATAATAGAAAATTATTAGATATGGTTAGGAGTATGATGTGCAATTCATCTTTACTCACTTCTTTGTGGACATATGCTATAAAAATTGTCATATACTTATTGAATAAGGTTGCTAGTAAGACAATTCTAAAGACTCCCTTTGAACAGTAGATTGGAAGAAAACCTAGTTTAAGATAACTGTATGCATGTTTAGGGTTGCCATATAGAAATTAGGCATTATAGTCCACATGAAAAGAAATTGGATGCAAGAACAATTAGTGGTTATTTCATTGGTTATTTGGAGAAGTCTAAAGGTTTTCGATTTTATTGTCCTAGCAACACTACAAGAATTGTGGAAACTGGGAATGTTATGGTTATTAAATATAGTAAGACTAGTAGGAGTGAAACATCACATAGAGTGATGTTTAAGAAATGGGAGTGAAAGTCCCTATGGCTTTATAAGTCCCTGTGGCTTGTACACCTACTTAAGTTATTGTTCTATAAGTTATTAAAACGTCTAATAATTATGAAGAATAACATATTAATGAACTCATTGCTTATAATATAATTGAATATGAAGTGGATGAACCTATAGTAGAAGAACCATAATAAATAACATTATAAAGGTCTTAAAGAGAAAGAAGACCAGCTATTTTTGATGGTTATAGGATATATCTACATAAGTCTAAAAATGAATTGGGAATTGAGAATAACCTAGTGACTTTTTCACAAGCCATGAATAATGAAAATTATGATAAGTGGTTAGATGTTATAAAAGGTGAGTTCAAATCTATGATATAGAATGACGTTTTCGACCTTGTGGAATTGCCAGAAGGTTATAAGAGAATTGGTTTTAAGTGGTCTTTAAGACCAAACTTGCCTTTCTTAGTAACCTAGAATTTTATAAATCCAGACTAGTTGCTAAAGGATTTACTTAGAAAAATGGTATTAATTATAAGGAGACAAAGTTTACTAGTTTCTTAAAAGGATTCACTTAGAATTATTATGGGTTTTATGGCTCATTATGATATAGAATTGTACCAAATAGATGTGAAAATTGCCTTTTTAAATGAGAATTAAAGGAAGAAGTCTATATGAACGAACCACTAGGGCTGATAAAGGCTGAAAAGGGATACATTATGTGTAAACTAAAGAAGTTCCTATACGAGTTTAAATAAGCTTCCTCACAATGGTATCTTAAGTTCAATGATACTATTGTTTTCTCTAGAAAGAGTTCAAGGGATTTTTCTAAGGTTTTTTAAATTACAGGAGATGTCTTTATCATTTACCCTAATTCATAATTATAATGTAACTCATAATTTGCAATTTAAAATACTAGTTCTTATCAAATTTGTGTATATCTTGATTATTCAATCTCATATTGAACAAATGTGATGTCTTTTTTAATAATCAAATAAGGATAGGAATGTGATATATCATTAAACTTGTAAAGCATATGCTTTTAAAGATAGTTGTAATGGTAAAAAGGTAGGAATTATTTATATTAATAAACTGTTGGAGAGATTTAGGAAGAAAAAGTGTTCAACTCACCAGTTCCAATTTAAAAAGGGTATAGTTTTATCTTCATGCAATGTCTGAAAAGTGATTTAGAATGGAAGAAAATGAAATTAATTCCATATGCATATGTGGTTAGAATCCTAATATATGCTTAAACATTTACAAAACTATATATAAGCTTTGCAGCAGGGATGTTAGGAAATATCAGAGTAATCCTAGTACGAATTACTGGAAAGATACAAAGAAAGTTCTAAGATATATGTAAGAAACTAAAGAACATATGCTCACTTTTAAGAGGTCTGATCACTTTGAGGTGATTGAATACTTATATTTAGGCTTTGCTACTTATGTTGATACAAAATTGCGAAGCAATCTACAATTATTGTATATGCTCTAAAGAACTGAGTTTATTACATGTTTTGAGTTCAACTTATTATAAAATATTAATATTGGTCTACAATTTAACTTATGAAATTATGTGAAATTTGAATAAAAATAAATAAATTAAATGTAATCATAACAAGTCAACTTTTATGAAAAACTTAACTAATATTAATTAGACTTACTAACTTTTAATATGAAAATTTAAAAATTACTATTTTATATAATACATAATTTTTTTTATTTTTCGAAAGATATATAATACTTTAAATTTCAAGTGCATGCTTGTATTTCACATTTTAGTTTCAAGTGGTAAAATACAGACAGAAACTTTACATCCCAAGGACTGCAGTTGGCGTGATATGTCTCTTTGTAAGTGACAGAATGGTGGCTAGCATGAGCTTGTAGTCTATGGGCTTGGTCAAGTAAGCATCCATTCCCACCTCCAAGCACTTGGCTTCATCAGAAGACATTGCATGAGCTGTCAATGCAATAATAGGTATGTGCAAACCTGTCCCTACTTCTGATTTCCTGATTGCTTTTGTAGCTTCATACCCATCCATCTTTGGCATCTGCATTTCAGTAAGTTAGCATGTCAGAAGAAATATGTTTTCATTTCGCTACTTAAATTATTTGCAATGGGAAGATGGTGGCAACGTTATTAATGATTTAAGAGTTTCTGATATCTCACCTGACAATCCATCAGGATCAAGTCAAACCGTGGGGATGGGGTATTCCTCGTTTCAGATGGTGGACTTTTAGTTTCTTCTTTCAAATGACCTTCCTTTCCACAGTCTTCTGCACTTAGCATGCAATTTAGAGCATCCACAGCTTGAAGTCCATCCCCCACGGTAACCACAGTAGCCCCCATTTTTTCAAGCATAATTGTTGCAACCCTCTGGAGAAGTGGATTATCTTCTGCAAGAAGAATCCGTACACCCTCGAGACCATTCCATCCTTTTACATCTTTTCTTGAATATGTGTTGTTTTGCACTTTATGACAAGTGTCTTCGGATTGTTGTTCACAGAATGTGGGATGGCCAGTTTGAGGCTCTCCACAATTGGATGGTTGTTTGTTGCCCGCTGAGACAGCATTCTGATCTTCGGTTTCAGGTAATTGTGGCCTGAACGGTCTCAGATCTTCCCTTGAGTTATTTTCTTCGGAATGCATATCTGTTAATTCAACCGGGTGTTTCTTGGAAGCTTCAAACTGCGATGGACTCGTGATCATTTCCCTCCCCTTTTGCTTCTTTTCAAGATCAAATACAGCAATATTAGCCATTTTAGTAACATCGGAGTCGTCGGAGCCGGCAGTGCCAAAATGAGTGGAATCAATCTCCATACATTCATGTCTGTTATCATCTTTAGATGTAGCTATTGCAGCATGCAAACTTCTCTTTTGCTGCTCAGGGCATTTCTCCTTCAACGCATTCTCCAAAATCTCATTCATCTTGGTCTTGTAAAGTGGCTTATTAACGAAGAGGTGCCCTTTTCGACGCAGTTCCGTTTTGATCGAATTAGAGGTATCGGGATTTAGCATCCAAGCAAACCTAGCTTTCCCGGAGAATCTGTTAAGGAACTTAATTTGTTCCTTCCATATTTCTGTACTCAAGTCTAGCAGCCCTATATCAACAACAATGATGAATATAGGATTCTTGGATTCCTGTACTTTAAGAACTTTTGTCTTTAGATTTTCAGTAAGAGAACACTGAGCATTAAAACTGGCATTAAAGAGTTCGCCAAGAACTTGTGTCAGTTCATTCCACTCAGAAATCTCCAAAGTGGTTATTCCAATCTTATGCAGCCACTGGGACATTATAACTCTCCCCATACTTCCATGTAGTGCTAGTAGGACCTGCATTAGTAGTCATAACCCAGTATCTAGATTATTATTATACAATTACTAGAGTTGAAACGTATTCACGAGTCCTTTAAATTTTGTTGTTTCCTAGACTGCATCTTTGCTAACTCCTGGTTACTTTCCTTCTAGACTAACTCCTATATTAACTTGGTCAATATGATATCTGCGAAAGATTTTCAGCGATAAGCAGGCTTATGATAAGGGTTCTGTAGTCGCTCACCACAACATTATGTCTTGTAAAGTCTGCTTGGCAATGCTGTTCTGCACCATCTACAGGTATGTTGAGCAGCAGGTATAATCGCATTAGAGTTCCTGGACCTTCCTTCCTTACAACCTTAATTTCTCCACCCATCTTGCTAACCTGTAGTGACAAGCATCCAAAATCTAAGAGGACAATCATGAGCTGCATATACCACTGATCACAGGGAGAACTTTTCTCGTAAATCCTATTCATATTCGTTTATTGAGTTCCTTTCATTGTGTAAAGTCA
Source organism: Erythroxylum brevipes (assembly GCA_027479065.1). Classification (NCBI taxonomy): domain Eukaryota; kingdom Viridiplantae; phylum Streptophyta; class Magnoliopsida; order Malpighiales; family Erythroxylaceae; genus Erythroxylum; species Erythroxylum brevipes. The sequence goes on along the minus strand of JANIHY010000210.1, from coordinate 15,942,642 downwards.
TGTCCTAGAGTCTTGTGATCAACTCACCAATGTTCGAACAATGCATAGACCAAGACCGGTGCCGCCATACCTGAAAATAGAGAATCACGAAGGGTTAGAAACTTATGCTTATTGATTACATATATGATCTGAATAAATTAGCATTCCCTTTCATGGAACTTTAAATCTAAGAAGTAAAGCCAGGAACATTTTTGTTCAACTTACAGTCTAGTTGTTGATGGATCCGCTTGTTCAAAGCTTTCAAATACAGATTCCCATTTGCTTGGATCAATTCCTACAAAAAGTATTGGACATAATCTTACACTCCACCATAAGCAAAGCGTTCATTATCCTAGATACTTGTTATTTCTTGCTCTTACCACATCCTGTGTCATCAATTTCGAAGCAAAGAATCATCTTGTTTTCTTTTCTACATGTCTTCTTAACCTGGTTTCCTTGTTGCTTCAGTTTTGTTTTGAGTGTACACCGAGTTATCTTCTGATTCAGAGGGAACTTTGTGCTATCACTGAAAGTATTTAAGTTCTCGCACCAACCACGCAGAACAATGTGACCAGCTGAAAGCCATTTCAAACAGCATAACAAAGTCACTGTTCTGTACAATTTTAATTTCTTATCTCTAACATATGAAGAATTAGTGATCTTTCTTCTAATACACAACTCCATATAGGAAAGTTGCCAAAAGTATTTCACTCACATGTTGTAAACTTGATAGAATTGCTTATTAGATTTGCAAAGATCTGTACAACTCTTGCCGAGTCTCCCCGGACTAATTTTGGCATATCATCTACATAAAAAGGAAATATGAGAGTAATGTTCATCAGAAAGAGACGGAGAATAACAATCTAACATTGATAGTAGAAATTAGTCCTCAGACTTAGAAATCTCGAAGTCATACCAGCAAGATCCAAAACAGCCTCGACATTGTGGTTAGTGCACTGCACAGAGAACATGTCAACGAGTCCCTCAAGTTCTCTACCTAAATCAAACTCGGCATCTTCCAACACCAGCTTCCCAGCTTCGACCTGCCACATTTTTAGAAGAGGGAGTATAAGAAAGATTAGATACGATATTACGATGCAGTCAGAAATTATTCACTCTAATCTTGAAGCTACTCCCAAACGAACCCAGGAGTTGGTTTTGGCAATACTCTACCTTGCTCAGATCCAGAATGTTGTTAAGAAGCCGGAGTAAAGCTGTGGAGCATTTTCTGATCTGTGTAACGGTTGCATATTGTTCATTTGTGAGAGAATCATCACTAATAAGAATGTCCAGCAACCCAATTACTGCAGCCATAGGAGTCCTCAATTCATGACTGTAATATAAAAGAAGATCATTAAGTTCCTGTTGTTGCTTTGTAACAATTTTCAGATTAAGCTAACTACAATCAATATTGACCTTAAATCATAGCACGATCACAGTTCATTTCCTTTTCCACACTACTACTTTGGAAATCTTTCGAGTTTTATGGCATTTATGCATCAGTCGGTGGACCATAGTTCTCTATGATTGAGAATAATACAATATGCTGTTATAGTCGTTCTGCCCCTAACTTTGGTTACTTGTTCAGGAAATCATGTTATAATTTGCCATACAAATGTCCAAGTTACACTCAAGTATAACTGCAGTCCTTGTTGCTGTACTTTAGATCGAATTTGTTCTTTTAAGCAAAAAGTTCCATCATTACTACACTTCAATCGCGTACCTCATATTTGCTAGAAATTGACTTTTGTAGTTGTTTGATGCCTCAGCTCTTCTTCTTGCATCAAGATGGCTTATCAGCTCTGCTCTTAGTTTCATTTCCTTTGATACTCCATTTGTAAGTAATAAAATACAAACACATCCAATGATTAAGATGCATACCGATGCGGAGATCAGTATCACCAATGTTTTTATGGCTCTTTCATCTACCTTCCCCATTATATATTTTCTTGGAATGATAATAACGCCCACCTGCAAAAACTATTTGATCCTGAGAAGTGCTTAATGTTATTCAGGACCTGATCTAGGCAAGTGAAGCCCTTTTACTCAGATATTTCAAAGCATAAACTTTTACTGGTCTAGATGTGCATTACTACGAAAGAAAAGTTGTGATATGGTTAGTACATACAATTGGTAGCCTCTTTAGATTCAGAAAAAATGAATCTATGTAATACTGATCATGTCCAAGCTTGGCGTTTTCGACATGAACAACATGTCCAGGAGGCAACTTGTTCCCGTAGACTCTATCTAACCACTGAGCTCCCTCTCGTAGTATATTATCCTCAGAGTCAACAGCCATCATAAGATTTGGCCCTGTTGTTGAATTTCTTAAGAGTGGAGCATTTGTGGAAGTAGCCAGCAAATAACCTGCTTGAGAAGTCAGATATATGTGCCCACCGTGGGCTTCAACAAGTTCTCTCATCAACTGGCCTACACTGTAAAATGCAGTTGTGACACCCACAACAGCCATAATGCTTGTATTGGAGGCATCCCATACAGGCAATGCAGCTGACAGCAATGGCGAATCACTGTACTTGCTTACTGATACATGCCATGAAGCTACACCGTCTGGTACTTCCGAAAGACCTGCAATATTGATAAGATCGTCTGGTGCAATAGGCTGTGATTTTCCTATTTTGTGTCCAGTTATTGGATCAAGTGGCTGACGATACCAAGTTGCAGAATTGTTTCCTTGGATGGAGTGATTATCCCATCCTTGACATGATGATAACATATTGGCATCATAAGGCCCATTTGCGCTGATTGAATAGTTCACAAGATCAGAGTAGATGTAGAATGTGTTGTTACTCCTATGATCCCTATGAAAAGCTTGTACAAAGCCATTTTTGTAATTTATGGTTATGGCATTCAGAGCTTTGCGACTAGCAAACAATGCCCATGTCACATCCCTCATCACTTCATAGAGCTGACAAATTGGAAAAGAACAAATGAATTAAACACGTTTAGATTTCTTCTCGGAAAATATGATGTTAAAAAAAAACAGACCTCAACTTGTTCTGCCCGAGTAGTTGGCTTGCTGTACTTTCTGATAACATACTCTGACAGCTTCACTTGAGCTGTGGTTATCTCAGAAGTGGAGTTCAAAGTGCTCCACATTCTCAATATTGGACGTTGTAGCAGCTCATATCGAAGTCCTGAAGCTAAGGTGTTTAGTGATTGTGTAGTGTAGCTCTTTGTGAAATGCCATGTTAGAATTGTGAGCAGACCAATCAGAATTGCTAACATCACCTACAGATCCCATCAACGGCAAGCAAAGGATTCTTTCAATTACATTTGCAGAAACAATAAAGAATGAAAACTGATAAGCTAAAATGCTATGCTATGAAGGCAAGATAGCAATAGTAATTGCCATGTTTCTCGCTTTGTTTATGGAACTGGAACGATTATGATTATGATTATGCAGAAGACTTTCTGACCAACACAAAAGTTGTAGAGAAAAATTGACAAACCATGATCGCAAGTCGGGCCACAAAAACGCTGTAATATGATGAGAGGCAGCCAGTGCTACCATACTGAAACTCGTCCTGCTCAACATCCTTGTGAAAAACTCTTCGCCCAGGAGGAGCTCTATTCCCTTTCCATAAAAGAATTGGATCAACCAGCTTTCTCCAAGCAGCAGCCATTGTCATCTCTAAGGCTGGCAAGTAGCATTCGGAACTTCTGGATTACCTTGTATCTGTATTCTTAGGACACTTCTGAAACTCTATAAGAAGGCATATAGAAGCACTTGGAGCCTTGTCCCTGCACAAGAGACAGAAAGAGGGACTTGAGTCAGTGTGTGCGTGTGTTTGTGGTGTTGAATGGAATTCAGCAATATCCGAGTTCATGTGTCATTCCTCACTTCTTGAAGTCAAAGGACATCTTTTTGGCAATTTTCACTAGTGGAAAGAGTCACAGCCCACCATTTTCCTTTTTTCCCCATTTCAATCTTTATCAGTTTTCTATCAGTTTTATAGAAATTTCTAAAAGCTATCTTGAACAGTGTCAAAGGGACCATTGCACCAACATATGTATACTTGATCGATTAAGTCAATGTACCAAGCAATGACTGTTACATATGTATACTTATCGATTAAGTCAATGTACCAAGCAATGACTATTAGATATGAAGTGATAACATATTTTGGACTATAAACCAGGCCCTAGAACACAAATCTAGCTCTTTTCTTAGTGTACTAGTTGTTAAAAACATTCCCTAGCCGTCGTGGACGTAACCAAATATTGGTGAACCACGTAAATATGTGTGTTTGCTTATTTTCACACTTGTTCTTTGATTATTGTAATTGATCGTTTATAACAATTGGTATAAGAGTTTGGTTCGTATAACAACAATCTAAAAAAATGAAAAGCGCGAAGATTCAAATTGAGAATTCGATGGAAACGATTTTGATTTCTGGAAGATGCAGATGGAAGATTATCTGTATCAGAGAAACATCCACAAACTCTTGTTAGGGATGATACCAGAAACCATGAGACAGGAGGTTTGGGATTTGAAAGATCAACAGGCGCTAAGGTCGATTCATTTGTCGTTGGCGAGAAACGTTGCCTTCAATATCGTTAAGGAGATAACAATTGCAAGAGTACTGAAGGCTCTGGCAAATATGTATGAAAAAACGTCAATTTTTAATAAGGTATATCTGATGCGTCGTTTGTTCAATATTGAGATGTCTAAAAGTGGATCTGTCGCAGATCATATTAACGAATTTAATATGATTATCAGTCAATTAAGCTTGGTTGACATTAATTTTGATGATGAGATTAGAGCCATAATTTTGATGTCCTCTCGACCCGAGTCGTAGGATAATGTTGTTTTCACAATTAGCAGCTTGCGTGGGTCTTAGAAGTTAAATTTTGATGAAGTTCGAGATGTTTTCTTGAGTGAGAGCATTCGCAAAAGAAAAATTGGGGATTCGTCTGGTAATGCACTCAGTGTTGAGGGAAGGGGCAGAAGTAAGTCAAAAGGAGGCCATAGTAAGCATGGTCGATCGAAATCAAAAGGTGGGGAAAATCTCAAGGTAGAAAGGAGGCAATTTATTGGGATTGTGGTGAAAAAGGACACTTTAAGAAGGACTTCCCTAAAATTAAAAAGAAGAAAGGCCAAAAAAAAAACAATAAGTCTCATGAAGATAATGATTTTGTATGTTCTGCGGAAAACATTAGTGACGCCTTAATTCTTAATGTGGACAGCCCGGTTGACTCCTGAATACTTGATTTCGGTGCATCATTCCACTCTTCTCCAAGCAGAGAGATATTTCATGATTTCAAGACTGGAAGTTTTGGGAAGAAGAATTTGATTTCTACTGGTCAGTTAGACAGCAAAAGTTACAGGGCAGTCTTCCGGAAGAGTTTCTGGAAAATTGTGAAGGGAGCTATGGTGATAGCCCGAGACACAAAATCTAGAACTTTATACAATACTGCAGGGTGTTCCAACATGATTGCTGTAGTTGATAGTACATCGAGCTCGAGTCTGTGGCACAACAGACTAGGACACATGAGTCAAAAGGGGATGAAGATGCTAGCTTCAAAGGGGTATCTACAAAGTTTGAAATCTGTTGATATGGGCTTTTGTGAGAGTTGTGTTCTAGGAAAGCAGAAATGGGTTAGTTTCACAAAGCCTAACAGAGAACCAAAGGCAAAACAGTTAGAACTAGTACACACAGCTGTGTGGGGACCATCTCCAGTCTCCTCCCTTGGTAGTTTGAGATACTACGTTACCTTTATTAATGACTTTAGCAGGAAGGTATGGGTTTACTTTCTAAAACATAAGTCAGATGTTTTTGTTACCTTTAATAGGTGGAAGGTTGAAGTTGAAAATTAGACTGGGTTGAAGATCAAATGCTTAAGGTCTGATAATAGTGGAGAGTATGATTCTATATAATTCAAGAAATTCTTTGTTGACAAGGGAATCAAGTGCACCAAGACAATTCCTGGCAAGGCAAGATAGAACAGGATTGCTGAAAGGATAAACGAAACATTGAATGAGCGAACAAGAAGTATGAGGCTACATGTTGGGCTGCCAAAAACGTTTTAGGCAGATGCAATGAGCACAACAACATACTTGATAAATAGAGGACCTTCAGTTCCTTTAGGTCTAAAGTTGCCAAAAGAGGTTTGATTGGGTAAGGAGGTCAAATTTACTCTCCTACAAACTTTTGGATGTGCTGCTTATGCTCATGTTAATCCAGATAAGAGAGACAAGCTTGATGCAAAGGCTTTGAAGTATTACTTCATTGGGTATGGTTCGGATCAGTTTGGATACAGATTTTGGGATGACAAAAAGAAGAAGATCTTGAGACATTTGATGAGAATTTCCTATACAAGGACAAATTTGAGGTGTGATTTGAAGATGTAAAAGAAGTGGGAGCTGAGGTTGAATTGTAGGAAAAAAAATGTTGCAGAACCAGAACAGCAACCAGCCACACCTGAGTCAGTGTTGAGGAGATCTACCAAAGTTACCAGGTCACCAGATAGGTATTCACCATCCTTGCATTATTGGTTGTTGACTGATGAAGGGGAACCAGAATCCTTTGATGAGACTTTGTAGGTGAAGGATTCAATCAAATGGGAGCAAGCCATGGATGATAAAATATGGTCACTTGAGAAGAATGATACTTGAGATTTAACTGAGTTGCCTGCAGGGAAGAAAACTCTGTTGAACAAGTGGATCTATAGGATCAAGAATGAAACTGATGGTACAGTTATGTTCAAGGCTCGATTGGTGGTTAAGGGATATTCACAAAGGAAAGGTATTGACTACACTGAAATATTCTCTCATATTGTGAAGTTAATGACAATGAGAATTTTGTTGAGTATTGTTGCAACAGAGGACTTGCACCTTGAGTAGATTGATGTAAAAAAAATAACATTTTTACATGGAGATCTGGAGAAAGAAATCTACATGCAGCAACCTGAGAGATATGAGGTTCTTGGTAAGAAACACATGGTGTGTAAACTTAAGAGGAGTTTGTATGAATTGAAACAAGCTCCAAGATAGTGGTACAAAAAGTTTGACTCTTTCATGTTCAAAAACGGTTTTCACAGGAGTGAAAAGATCAGTGTTGTTACATCAAAAAGTTTGTTGATTCCTTTGTTATTTTACTCTTGTATGTGGATGATATGTTGATTGCAGGTTCAAGTATAGAGGAGATAAGTAATCTTAAAGGGAGACTGTCATCATAGATTGAGATGAAAGATTTGAGTGCAGCAAAGTAGATTTTAGGGATGAGAATTTTCTGAGACTGATCTACTAGAATTCTAAGTCTGTCCTAGGAGTAATATATTGAGAAGCTGTTGTCTAGGCTCAGAGTTGATGATGCTATGCCCAGGAGGATGTCTTTAGCTAACTGTCTTAAATTATCAAAGGAGCAATCACTCAAGAAAGCTGAGGAACGTGAGCACATGGTAAAAATGCCTTATGCTTCTGCGATTAGAAGTTTGATGTATGCTATGGTCTCCACTAGACCTGATATAACACATGCAATAGGAGTTGTAAACAGATACATGTCAGATATAGGAAAAGAACATTAGGAAGCTGTGAAGTGGCTTTTGAGATACTTGAAAGGAACAATTAACACCTCACTTTGTTATGGGAATGACAAAATAGTACTAGAGGGTTTTGTTGATGCTGATCTTAGTGGAGATGTGGATTCAAACAAGAGTACATCCGGTTTTATCTACACTATAAATGGGACAACAGTGAGCTAGATGTCTAAACTTCAAAAGTGTGTCTCTATGTCATCTGCAGAAGTTGAATATGTTGCAATAGCTGAAGTTGGTAAGGAAATGATATGGTTGATTGATTACTTGGAAGAGTTAGGCAAGAAGCAATATGTCAAGGTTCTCTTCACTGATAGTCAGAGTGCCATATAGCTGGTGAAGAACCCAATGTATCATTTTAGAACCAAGCACATCCGGCCTAGGTACCACTTCACTCGCAGTTTGGTGGAAGAAAGTGAGATATGTTTGAAGAAGATTCATGATGCTAAGAATCCAACAGACATGTTGACTAAAAGTGTTGATGTTAGGAAGATGGGGTTGTGCAAGGCCTTAGTTGGTCTTCTACCAAAGCGTGGAGATGTTGCGGCTAGGTGAGTTTGTTGGGTACATTGGTATGGAGAATGAAGATGGTTGGATTGATTGAATCAGTCTCCAAGACGAAGAATTGTTGAGAGATGGAGCCTAATAATATATTTTGGACTATATTCTCCTGGGCTTATAAATATGTTCTATTCTCCTAGTGTACTGATTGTTGAAAACATTCACAGTGAAATAAAACCTTAGCCGCCGTGGACATAGCCAAACATTGGTGAACCACATAAATCTGTTTGTTTGTTTATTTTTACACTTGTTCTTTGATTATTGTGATTGATCGTTCATAACAACGGCCAAGAACAACTACAGGAAATTTTAGAACAGGAGCTAAAGATGAAGGCAATTCACAAGCAATGCAAGTGGAATGAGATAGATGTTTCTTAAGTTGAGATATATAAAAAGTATGGTAAATAGTGGAAAAACTGGAAAAGAACCAAAATACAACGAAGTCAGATTGTTATTGCTACGTCGAGCTAAGCTATGTTGGATATGGTTGAAACTTCACATAAACCTTCACCTTAATGCTTGTCAGCCATTAGTTTCGATTTCTCACTCTTAGCAAATAAATTTATGTAAGTACAAAGTTAATTCTTTATCTTTTAGTGTTTGTCTACTGTTAATAGTCATTCTAATTAAACCTTATCCATCCTTTCTTGTAATTACATAGAATGCCATTTAATGTTGTCTGCCATTGAACCTCTTATGCTTTGTCCTATCATCAACATTGATAATTAAAGCATTAATTTATAAACTCTGCCTACTAATCGTCTATTCAAATCCTCTACATTGCTTCTTACATTTTAACTTAACATTTGTGTTGTTTTTTTCTTACACTTATATCCCGAGATATATTTCTTATCACACTAAAAACATAGACTTTAAACCTTTTTCTCATCTACTTCTTTGTTGTTAATTGTTTTTGTTAGTCTACTGAGTTTATTGAATTTGTTATTATTAGCTAAAGAGGGTTTGGAAAAGATTCTTCATTGATACTTCTGAATTTGTACAAGATAATAAGCTGGAGTTGCATCGTCTACTCCTTAAGGTCTTGCAAACCACGCTCATACCTCATTTCTATTTTTTGCATCTATGATTTCATATTCTCCTCAATATGTCTTAAATTTTGGGAACAAGTACCCTCCTCCATAACTTAAAAGGTCATCATGCTCTGATTCAAAAATATTGCAATAATTTGGGTGAACCCTAATTCAAATCAAGACCACAAGTTTAGGATAATAAAGAAAAAAAGAAAGAAGATAGACGAAGATTTTGTTATTAGTCACTAAAATCACTAACACATGTTAAATATGTGATTTCAACTAACTAGCCATTGGGTACAACCAATGACATTATAATACATATCTAATTTTGAATTTCTTTACAAGTTTCTAATGTTATGGTAGAAGTAAGGAGACATGAAGAAGATACAAGTAGATATGATGATGTTCTTCAATCTCCAAGGTAGAGAGTAGTTTGGAGATGGAGGAACATCATCATCAATCAAACAATAGGAAGTCATCTTTGATTGAATTTTTATTTAAAGCCTTGTAAGTCACACAAAGTCTCTATGAACCATCTTTCATTTTGACTAAAATCGCAAGAGAAGTAAAAGAGCTCACACTCTCTTGGATCCCACCTTGTTTTAATATCTCATTTACCGAGTCTTGCATTGCTTTTTTTTTTTTTTGCATTCCTGCATAGCTGTATGATGTTAAGTTGAATGACTCCATTCCTTTTTAAAAGGTAATTTGATGATCATGTAGTCTAAGAGGAGGATTCTTGAACTAATTTGATAACTGCTATAATCTTTCTTGATGTTCACCATCTAAGTGTGGCATTATCTCTATCTTTTGAAAACAACACTATGAAACCTTCAACTAATGTATATTATCATCTTATGTAATAAGAAAAACAAGAAAAAACTTGCAAATGATAGTTAATCCTTGCAAGCACTTGCTCAATTTTTTACTTGATACTTTTGGTGGCCCTTTATACCTTAGTTTTACTTGTTGTTAGTCTTTAAAATTTTTGACACCTATGATACCTATTATAACAAATAATTAACTGTTACTACAACCAATGATATAACAACACATGTCCGCCTACATCTGTTTCCCAAAAGATGTGAAAACAGGGAAATAGGTGGTTGGCAATCCTTTACTTGTAATTTATTTTTCAAACCACCTGTTGAAATGGAGGGGAAGCTCATTGTGTGCCCTAACATTGAAACTTTACAAAAGGTGCAAAAAGTTGGAGTTCCACAATTGTGGTTTTTTTTTTGCTTGACCAACATCTTTCCCATTAATATATAGTTAGGCCAACAAACTCTGAAAAACAGGAGACTTACAGATGTTTTACTCTCTAAAGATAGTCTGGTGCTGTTCACTTTCTTCTCTAAAGCTGTAGCACATAAAATCCTTGAAGAAGGCCCATGGAATCTGAGGAATCAACTGATATTCTTACAAATATGGAGATCAAGCTTAAAGTTTGAAACTATACAAATCCAGAACCTGTAACATCCCGTCACCGATGGGATTGATCAAATTGTAAAATTGGATTGGGTTGTGTTTTTGTACACAAATTGTGCATGCACTTGTGACAAGTCCCGGCTAGGGTGTTTTTGTGAAAAATATGAATTGGAGTGATTTATGTGAGTTCCACAGATTATCGCAATGTGGGTACCGATGAGCTTTCCGGTACTGAAAATGACTGCTATTTAGACATTTCAATTAAAGACGCCATTAAGGAATTTTGTTTTAGCTTAAGCTATGGAAAATTGGAAAGTTTTATGAGAGTCAAGGAAATGAATTGATTGTATTGGATATTGATAGGCATGAAAACTAATGACTCGGAAAGATTGGGAATTTTCAATTCTGTCCCGAAGGGTCGGAATTTCCGAATTGAAATAGAAAAGTTATAAGAATTGGTATGAGGGTGATTTGGGCAAGATACTTAAGATTATAAGGTTTAAGGTTAAAGGAAGGGTTTATGGAAATCTTTTGTGGAAATCTGGAAGAGTTTATGGAATTTGTGAGCAAATCAAGTAAGTCTATCCTCTTTTCCTCTTGATTAATTGATTAACTCATGTTTTGAATGATTTTAGATAAAGAATGGATTCAAAGATGTTGGTTTATAGGGTTTCCGATATTTGGTTAATCTTTGATGTTTGAGAGTGGATTTGGTTAGAAAATGGGGTGGATATTGGTGGTTGAGTGATGGTATAATGTTTAGATGAGTTATATGTTGGATTGATGGGAAAAATTGGATTAAAAGGGGTGGAAATCGAATTCAGGAGGCGATAACAGACTCGCACGTCGCGGCGCTCGAATTTGCACACGCAGGCCGCGACGAGAGGAAAAGGGGGCACGTCGTGACGAGGATGAGAGAGCATCGTGGTGCACGTCGCGGCGTAGGCACGCCGCGGCGAGCTCCTTCATGCCGCGGCGAGCTACTGTTCCCAATTGTTTTTTAAAGTTATGATATTCAAATGAGATAATCTTGGTTTTGTTTTGAATTTAAGACAAGGGTCTATATGTTTTTAAAATGGGGGAGTGTTGAAACAAATTGAATAAATTGAGTGTTTATGGAGTTATGATATTTAGGGAAGCTTTTGACTGGGAGATTTTGAGATAGTGCCAGGAATGTCACTAAAGTGCATAACGTGTATAGTTTTGGAGTGTGAATTGATATTTAGTGTTTGACTTGTGATATAGGCTTTTGGAAAGTCAGTCCACCGTCATTGCTGAGACTGTTAAGCATTAGCGCGGAAGCCAGGTGAGTGACCTAGACGGTTCTCATAGCATTAAATGTTATACTTCAGTGATCTAAATTCTATGAGGTAAAATGATGTGACAGTATTGAATGTGAACTCCGGATCAAAGGTCCGGAGTATTGAAGTGATAGTATATAGAAATGATTGTGATATAGGAATATGATATTAAAGTGATTTAATTGTGATGCATGTCGTTCATTTATGAACTCGAAATCGGTTAATGAAAGCTGCAATCAAAGCAGCCATTGACTAGAGCTTTCAGCTCAATGTTATAATTGTGCTTCGAGCCATATAGTGATGCAGAGTTGCAAGCTCGGCTACTGGATAAGAGCCTTGAGCTCAAAAAGGGAATAGTGCATATGTAACATCCCACCCCCTACTGAAAGGGTAAAATAGGAAATGGGTCATTGGATGAGACTAATAGGGATGTATAAGTAGTGTCCAGGTATACTGGTACTGTGATTAGTGAATTTGTGCACACGAACTGTTTGGTCATGCATTCATGACATTCCCGGTAATTGGGCCTAACGGCATTTTATTGTGATTAACGTGGTTATGGGATTTGAAAAATTATTCTGAGTGCGCCATTGAGCGTTTTACATTTTTTGGGATTTATAGGAATTTTTCTGGAATTTTCCGGAGAAAATTCCCGGACCGGCAAAATCGCCGGTAACTGGCCTAAACATGTTTTGGGGTAGAAAAGGTGATTTTCGTGATTGAAAAATTATTTGGAGTGCACTGTTATATGCTTTACAATTTTAGGGAATTTCATTAAATTTCAAAAAAATGATTCGGGTAAATTCCCGGAAATTCCCGGACCGGGAAAATTCCAACGGGCTGAGTGAGTGAACTGTTTTGAACTGAAAAGGGGGTTGCCTAATGGCATGAAATTAGTGGATAAATGAGGTTAGGAAATTATGTTAGTGCCATGATTAGAGATTAAATTGGATTAGAGTTTTGCTTAATGTTGTTAATTAAGTTTTTGTCTTTTCCACTCATTAAAAGCCAAGTGTTCCTCTTTTATATACATCACCTACGAGATTCTTCTTACTTGAAGTCAACAAATTATTGTTTAAAGCTCAATTATGCTTGAGTTCCCTGTCACTTACGGCTCTTCCTATAAACAAAAGTGGAAGTTGGTTTCCTCTTATCCGAAACTTGCATCTCCTTCATTTGTGGTCTTCTCCTTCAACGGTTTTCTTCTCCTTCCATATAAGTTTCCCTTGTCCACTAGTTTCAGCCAAGTCTCTACTAACTTCTTGAGAAGAAGATGATATGCTTGTCTAGAGGAGATAACCGTGGGTGAGGATTGAAAAAGAAGTTGTTGTGAACTTGAAGATTTGAGGAAAGTAGAGCTTGTATCTTGTTTAAGGTGAGTATTTATGTTTATATTTATTCTTATGGTAGTTAAAAACATCCATGGGAAGCACTTGTGTATT
>JANIHY010000210.1:15900808-15922200 GCA_027479065.1 Erythroxylum brevipes | reverse complement strand
TAAATAATTAATACTAATATTTTTATATAATTAATAATAAAATAATAAATCTATTGCAACAACCATTTTAATATAAATGGTATAAAAGTCATTTATTATACATTCCATTCCATTCCATCCATCTTTTAAACAATGTTTCACTATATTACATTATGAACCCTTCCATCCTTGCCAAACAACTTTTTACTATATTACATTCCATTCCATTAATTAACATCCAACTAAACAGGCCCTTAAGGTTTCTGAAACAAGTAACAAGTCATGTCAGCAAACTAAATTGAAATACTAATGTTGAGCTATAATTGAAAAAAATTGAAAATTTGAGTATTTTATTGCTATTTTTTAAAGTTCAGGTTAAAATTAAAAAAATAAAAATTTGGGCATTATATTGTTATTTTTTAAAGTTCGTACTATAATTGAAAATTTGATAAAAGTTTGGGCTTTTTGGTAATTAATCCTATTATTTACTATTGATTCAATTTTTGTTAAATTATTCTTATAGATTTGTTAACCCTGATAATGTTTAAGAAATTAGTTTTTTTGCGCTGAATTAAGCAACACCTTTTCATGTTTTAAGTCTAAGAAGTGCATAAGTAGTATAATGAGACAATTGATGCAAATTAATTTAAGAAAGTAATTTCTAAACTTTATTACTATGTTTGTATACTTTATTATTATCTTATATATATATATATATATCTAGCAATTTGTTTGGGGATTTTAATTTATCTTATTATTTGACAATGCAGTTTATGGACTTCCTTTAGGCAATTACATATTAGACTCAGTGCTTGCGGTGAGTAATCTTACACTTAAGCATCTTTATTTGTTAAAAGAAGGAAAACAACTATTATGTTGGAAAAAAAATAGTTTGTAATAATTTTAGGTGAATCTAAACCAAGTTTCAAACGTAAACATGGACAAATCTTTGTTCACTATTTCTTTTTTAGAAATTGTTATAAACTGTGCTTAAAATATAGCAAGAACATAGAAATTAGAATTAGTACACATGCGACTGCCAAGGTATGTGTATTGTCTTTTATGTATATTTTTAAGCAATAAGTCTTTAGTGGGATTATGGTTAAAATAATAATTTAAAGTTTTTTTTTTTTCATGTCTATAGTGTTTTGTCCCTATACTTTAGAATGAGCATTGGTGGCATTGCTATGTTTTATTACAATTAAGGGAGATAATAAAATTTAACTTAAATTTTGCATGGGATGAAGATAACAAGTATTTGAGTGGAGCAATGATGGATGACAACATAATGACTATATTATTTCTAACAAGATAAAGTGGCCATCTCATTAAGGATAGTACAATAAAATTATATTGTGCTTGTAGGCGCTTGTTCTGTGGAAGATGATGTGATCACTGATCTGCAATTCCTTAGTCTACATTTCATATCTCTTATCTAGGAGAATTTTCAAGACAAGAGAACAAGTGAGAATTACATTATGTATATCTTAGCTGGAATGCAATTTTGGTTTTTCCAATTAAACATCATTATTAAGTTGAATTAAAAAGAATAACTAATATTTTAACTAATTTTTCAAATACTAAGCAAAACAATGACTATGGTATTTACCTATGTTGCACCTTGAAATTTTATTATAGGAATTGGACATTTAGATCAAATAAATCAACAATCTTCCTCCGCAAGAAATGACACATTATTTTAAAGTGTTTGGTTCGCTCGATAAAAATGATAATAAGAATTATGTTAAATATGACGAGAAACAGAAGAAATGAAAACAAAAATAACTTCTATTCTTTATTATATTCCATTCCTCACTATATTATAAGTACGTAGTATTATCCGGATATAAAAATAGTATTCATCAAATCATAATATATTACCAATCATTCTTTACATATTCTATTATTCTCGTACCAACTAACCAAGCACTCCCTATTCTTTTATCTTTTTATTCTTCACGGTATCAAATAAGATTTTATTTACCTTCTTTTTTGAATTATTACTATTATTTTAATATTATTTTTTGTCATGCCTCAAAAATTGTAGATTACAAAGTGATTTCCTTATTTTATTTTCTATTATCAGAGTATGTCTGCAAGTGTCGATTAATGTAAATAAGGTAAAATTTTAATCAAAGGAAAAAGGTTCTACCTGGAGGAAGGTTGATATGTAAGCTTGCCATTCCATGTTCACTGAACTTACAAATTTGGATTAATGTAAGAAGGAATCTCATTGAACACGAGGTCACGACTTCACAGTCTACGAAGTTTACTGATAAACTCACCTTAATTTCTTTTCACAGTCCAGATAATTCTTATCTAGAGTTTAGAAATGCTTTGTACATAATTTCAAAGACTATATATCATTAAGGTTGTCTTCGTCACCACCGTTGTAACGACGATGAGCATCATTACTATCAACGTCACCAAGTGGGACTTGAACAAGCATTTCATCGGTACTTCTTACTGATGGTTCGCCACTATGAACAGCAGAACCACACCTCTCTTCCTGTAACCTTTTGTACATGTCCTCCACCAACCTCCTGGAGGCGCCATCTAATTCTGACGGGCCTGCCGCGGCAGAATCATCAATAACATTTCTGCTGTCCACCATAAGGTGCAAAGATTTAGTTACAGTCACAGTGCTCAGAAGTGGACTTGCAGTATTGGGGGTGCTTCTTTTGGTTCTCACTCTTCTCTGCCATCCATGTAATGATGTCCTCACAGTCTCAGAAACTATAGCTCTCTTGAACCTTCCACCCATCTGCAACCACATAAGTTTATGAATGTGAATGATGATAGGTTGAAGAGGATGAGATGAGAAGGGGAAAATGGCAGACCTGTGTGACGATTACATAGAGAGGGAATGTGATGGAACTGAACCAGAACTGAGTGACCACCCTACAATTGTTAATGAACATTAGAGGTATGAAAATAGTGCATTGTTGGCTAAAGTTTTGGCAGGAAACATAGGACGCGGAGGCTATGACGCACCCGAATGTCAGACGAACCCCGTTGTATGTGCGATTTTCCATGAAACAAGAAGAATCTCTTATTTCCCACTGGAAATAAAGAATGTTATTAACCTCTACTTGTACCTCAGGAAAACATCGTGGTGATTATGCGGCAATCAACATTGAAATCTTACCAGGGACCATATGAATGTCGCCATCTCAAAAGCATTCTGAAAAATGGGGGTTCATTAAGATATTGAAAAGTTTCTGTTAAAAACTTTCAAACTTGCAGAAAGTGTAGCTTCAGTCACCTGAAACGATATAAATTGCATCACTCTCAGAAGAAGCCTGGGCTTCCTAAACCAAAAGAGCTCATCCCTCAGGTTGAGTTGGTGGTTCCCCAACTCTGGAGATGTATCTTGGATTTCAGTGGCCAACTCGACCACCACTCGGTGAAGCTTTGTACCAATTAGCAGGATAACCTTTCATTTTGCGCCGTACATAAATAGGAAGAAGTTTTTAACAAAAAACTATTGTATGCAACTACGGTACATTCAGAAGTAAAAATAAGATATATAGATAAAGACTCACAATGGCAGGAAGAAAAGAAAGCCAAAAGTAAAGATTGGTTCCTGAATCAAAATTTAAAAACAAAACGATAAGTTCTGACCAATTCATGGTTTCAGGAAAGATATGCAGCCGACAGAGTTTTGGTTGGTAGCTTTCAGAATTCAGGAATGTTTACCGTGAAAATCTAGAACTATGCAGCATATGGAATAAACCCAGAGAGGCACACTGCAAAAAGAAGCCCCAGAGAAAAGCAATCAAGTTGATGAGTTCCCAAATCTAAATTTCCAGGACTGTTAGTTACCTCAAATAATAAAAGCACTTTATAAACAATTATAGAACAACATATGCATCCTTAACACATTCCTATTCAAGAGAGATGCCTATCTCTTGAAACAGCATTGAGGATATTATCATATGCACTTCTGCTTGTCAGCAGGAGAACTAAAGCTGCTAGACTACGGGTGCTATTGATCAATGGAAGTGAAGAATAACTGTTACTATATCCAGCAAACGATTGAAAGCGTCAAATGGATATGTTAAACATCTCTGATGCTTGTAATAAACCTCCGTGATTGAAGGGTTAAGAGGTAGTATTACCTGATCCCAACAATATCCCGAAATTCTTCCTCCATGCTTCGGAGCATATAAATGTGGAAATCATATGTCAAAGGAAGTTGATGTCTCTACAAATAACAGAACAGGAAATACACCGAAAAGTAATACGGAAATTGTGTTACTATCTTTTCTCATTTCAATTTGTCAAGTGTAAATGCAAAATGACTTTGGAAACAACAAGGGTATGAATTGAAAGAACTGAACATTTTCAGTAAGATCCAGAACAATAAGCAAGCTCTTGCTTGTACAGCTATATAGATATTCCAATTACTAGCCAAGCTCTTCAATTACATAAAGAAGGAGCATACAGTGATAAAACCGAATCGCAGTGCCATGTAATCGGCTTGGTTTATGGAACTCCAGAACTGGCGGTTGAAGCAAAGCTGAAAAAGATGCATGGTTAGTCAAGTGTGATGTAGATAACAAAGAGCTTCATGGAAGAAACAATAATTGGTAAAACGAGAGCTTAGCTGGGACTTAATCCTGCAATAAGCATAAAGATTCCATGCCATCTTTCAAGAAATCATAGCTCTAAGAGAGCTCTACATGACAGAATGATGTAAAACTGATAAGAAGAGCCTTATCTTCGTTAAATGCAAAGTGAGACTCTGTTAGATTGATTTACATAACATCTTCAAAGAGCTGATGACAAATTGGAGGAACTAGATTTACATTGTTGGAGAGTTCTATAATGAGTTACCAATGCCTCAAAAGAAAGATTTGACATTTCTCAATGATCCTTGGCCTAATTAGATAGTGACATAGCTCCTATTAAGTGTGTATTCAAGGTCTAAGCTAATTAATCTGGAAGTTGGAATATCAGTATGCAATCCATCTTTCTTACTCGATTGTAAGAAAAAAAAAATTGACTTGATTTGGACAGGTATACCAGCCAAACAAGAATTTTGTGTTGGCTCCATGGATGGGCTGTACGGTGAAAGATAAAGGTTGATAGTCGAGTCATTCTTCTGTCTCCAGTTCCTGTTTGAGGCGAATCTAGCATTTCAAATTAGTAGGGGGATAGAGGATTTCCCCACTTTAATTATTAATAAACAAATAGTGAGAATACAAAAACCTTAGAATGATGCAAGTTCAAGTTCTGCACCTTTAGTACTTTGAATGGCCATGGTTTTTGCTTGGTTTTCCCAAGTTCTCCAACTATAGATCTGCAAAGTTTCCATAAAACAGTTAACAGTTCTCTTGGTGGAAAACTGGAAATTGTCTTCAAAAGCTTAAATCTTCAACTAAGATTGAACATCAACCTTAATCATGGCCAAGGCTATGGCGGTAAAGCTGTAACAAACATGGGTGATGGGCAGAACAAACATCAAACGATGGAGCTGTTCGAGACTTTCATGTGAAGCAAAGGATTCTTCACCCTTAAAAGCTCATAACAAGTTCTCAACTCAGTTAAGTAATCACACCATTACAGAATTTCCAGCTAATATCCTTAGCTTTATGCAAAGAAAATCACCTCAGGACAATAATCATGCTGTCTGTTGTTAACCTGCTCTCTGACTGTTGAACTATTCTCATAATGTAAAGTTGAAACAAGAAAGTGCTCTACTGCCCCTAGTTGTTCCTCGACTGCACATGGATAGAATCTGCGACTCAAAGATGATGTTTTGACGCAAATCTTGGCCACAAATACAATCCAATGGCCCATCAGCAAGGAAAGAAGCCCGAAAAGCATCAACTCTGGTCACGGATTCACAAGAACAAATGAAGACATTCACATTGGTTCCTGTCAGAGAAGTTTTGAATGCCAGACAAAATTCCATAACTGGATCCTAGATCAGATATTGTTCCTTACCGTCTTTGATCTTCTCTAGAGCTGAAAGTAGCGGTTTTCTCTTAGTCTTATCTAACCACTGCAGAAAAGATCAAGTCAAAGTTTGAATCACCAAGAACTGAATACAAGTATTGACCCTTTTCATTTCAAATTATTTTGTCTCAGTTCTTACCTTTCCAAACTTCTTCAAAGAGCCTTGGAAGAAGAAACCAAGAGAAACCATCACCGTGATCACAGTGGCAACTGCCCACGTAGGGTTCAATTCCAATGAAGCCTCTCCTTCCTCCATCCTGAACTGGAACCATCCAAAGATTCAACTGCACAAAGTCGACAACTTCAAAAGCAGATAAACCCAAATGAATTCCTTTTGGTTGAATATATCAGATCAATCCTGTCCTCATTCTTCAAATAAATTCGCTCATAAGAGAACAATTAAATTATATAAATTATAAGGCTCCTGACAATCCTCAGTGTGTCTATTCGTACTACTCCCACGTCAGGGAGAACTTAAGAATTCATGCATGGGGCTTTGCAAAGTAACGGGGAATGGACCCCGGCTAAGAACATGTTCGCGACCAAGCTAAGCCTCAGTGGACTATCCAACGTGCATTTGTCCTTGTTTTCATCTTTTCTTGTCATAGCTCGGGAATCATCCACACACCATAAACACTATAGTTTCGGATAATTTAATGTTACTGACAAGAACCTGCAGGTTTGATGTCCAAAATGATGTTTTCTCTCTCTCTCTTTCTGTGATTTGCCTGAATGAGAGACAAAAGATTAGCATATGTAGACAAGAAATAAGATGGACTAATCAACCTGTGATCCACGAGGCACTTATTATTAGGTGATCAGTTCTATAATAGAGGCCATCGGCATAACCTAACTCCTAAGATTAATACTGTTTTCGATGAGAACTATATACATAAGTTCATAACTTCATAGATGGATTTCCTATCTGAAATTTGAAATAAATTGGGTAGTTAGATAACCGGTCAACCTCTGCTATGTTTCTGTAACTGGTTTATGACATTGACTAGTCACAGTTGTCGTGACAAAGCATGTTAGTACATTAATGTGATGAAGATATGGAGCAGATATGGTAGCTATTGTTATGCCAAATAACACTAGGTAGTTATTCGGGATTGTCATGGGAGGTGGCTCTGCGGTTTCCTACATTACATAGGACCGAGATCTTCCCTTATTGCAAAACTTTGGGAAGTTCACTTTGGACTCATTTTAGCCGACGAGTCATTATGAAAGTTGACTCGTTCGAAGTTATTAACATCTTATTGTCCTCCAGCCCAGTTTTCATTGATGATCTTCTTTTGATGACAGTTACTCGGCAACTTTTTCATCGGGAGTGGGACACACAATTACAGCACGTGCTTCAAGAAAGGAACTAGAGTGCGGACCAGATGATATTTCTTGTAACATACTTCAATTCGGGATTGCACATTTTTCAGGATCCCCCGGCGATCATTCGGGAATCACTCCTTTGCAACTAACAGGGTGTTTTCTACAGGCAATCCCTACGTTAATTAGGGTGTTTGTTTTTGCTTTGTTTTCTTTTTAATCGTGTATCTTTCTTTTCAGCTATAAAAAAAAAAACACTAGGTAGTCTCTTGAGACATTTACTTCTAAAGTCAGTCATTGCAGCCGTACGGTGGAAAAGCAACAAATGGCAGAATATAATTATTATAATGAAATACGCATTGATTATAATTAAAGCTATGTCATTTGGTCATATAAATATACCATTCTATTATGTAATTTACTAGCATTAGATTATTCATTTCAATGAATCTCATTGCATTCTGGAATGACCTGAGGTCTAATTGGATTTGAGAATTCGTCCTTCTCCATTGTTCATTTTACTTTTTTCCATACCATTTGTCTTCAGGACTTTATTGTTTACACATCCTATCGTTCTCACGTTATATTTTTTTATATTTCTTGCAATTCAGTTATGGATAAATAAAAGAACAACAATCTTGAAGAGCTGTTCAACACTTCAAACAGGATGTCCCCAACTGACAAAGGGACGATCTAAACAAATGGCACAAATATTGCTAACTGATTCAGAGGTCGACCGTAGTTCTGGCCTCCAAAAAATCAATCAGTACAATTACATGTGGTGATTGAGTTACAAATAATGGACTATGCATTTCTCTGAATTGCTTTTATCCCGAGCGTATCATGCACTTTGACGTGTTATGTACAACAATTAACAGTTGTCCTACCCTGAATGTAGGGAGGTGGGGGGGAACATTCCTTTAAAGAAATTGGTAACCTAGATACCTGATTATAAACCTTAGGCAAGGCACCACCTACTACTACTGATTTCTAACTAGGTTCCCCCTTCACCTGCAAGAAGAAAATAAACCCACTTTAGTTATGGACATATAATGTTCAGATAATCAGGTAAAATTCATTTGGTTTCAACTTCGTTGAAAAGGAAACATTAAATGTGAGGATGGTCTTCCTCGACTCACCTAAGAATATGCGAATTTAGTTTTCATGTCAAATTTGCACACAGGGCAGAAAGTCCCCCACTTAGTCAGCCACGCGTCCACACAACTTGAATGAAATTCTGCAAACAAATTACCGTTGAAATTATCATCACTGAAACAAAGCAGGACCTCCTGACAAAAATAGAATCACCAAAACATAATGTAGTAAGATAATAAGAGTGATTCCTAGGTCATACCATGTTGACAAGGGAGAACTTTCAGAACTTCCCCATCTTTGTAATCCTCAAGGCAAATTGCACAAGTTTCTCTACAATGGGAGTCACTCGAGCGACCAGACCAGAATGTGAAGCAGGGAAGTGCTTCTACCATTCTAGTATCTATGTTTTTGCTCTGAAAATTTGATCTGAGCCAATGTCTGGGAGTCACAAGGACTATTACGAGGAAAACTAATAGAACAGTAACAGAGATGAGCGATATTGCTAAAGCAGTCCAGTCTGTATCACCACGAGATGGATAGATGCAACATTCTACTTCTTTCTCTTGAGCATACTTCTTTAGAAATTCACCCGTTGCTTTCGAAACAAAAACAGCATGCACCTTTATGCCCTTAGGGTTTACCATCACTGCACACAAGAGACATCATATCCCACAACAAATCAAAAACAAGATCCTTTCGTTTATTTCATCGTCAACAATAAGCATATAACATAGCCTATTCATAAGCACCATTTATTTGGAATCCTGAAACACCCTATATGTTATTGAAATTTTTCTAACGAAATCACAAAACCCCATAATTTTTTCAGTTGACATATATAGAACCCAAAACACAGAAAAAAGAGGAAAGGAAAAAAACCCCACAAATGCAACCCAGTAGAGCAACTCACTATAAATCAAATTCTTCTGATCTCTATCATCATAAACAATCACGGCACGAAAGCCCCATTCTTGAGCATTTCGAATTTTATCCTCAAAAGAGCACTCTCCTCTAATCGCCAAAGCAAACTTCACTCTCTCAGTTTCGTTTGATCCAAAATGATTGTGAAGCGAGGAACAAGCGTCCAGAGGATCCGCCATGCGCAGAGCTCCGCATATTCCAGAGCTATGAAGGCCAAGAGCTTGAAGCGAACCAAACACATTAGCCAAAAGACAATCATCTATCAGTTCGTTAGCAACCAAAAAGATAGGACTAAGAAACTTACCGGATTTCGCAGGAAGGTCCGGCAAGGAAACAGATAACGGCTTCAAAACAATGGTAGCGGACGTTCGCTGGAGAAGCGCACCAAAAAAGAGGAATAGGTTTGCGATTACGGCTTCTCTCATCTCTCAAGCTCCTCAGAAGCCTCAAGCTTTCAACTGGTAGTTGGGTGATTTTGGGACTTCCAGAACAAAAAGGAAAACATGAGCAACGTTGTCGTTTTCAGTAGCTAAAGTAGTTGGCCCCTCCACACGGTGCGTTTTAACCCCTTGCTTTTGTGAGCCGACTTGTCGTTTCGTCTTTTGCCGCCGTCATATAAATATATAGCTTTGTGTGTGTGTGAGCTGCGACGTTGTGGCTGGACAACTGTCCTTTTGATGGACGAAGCTTCGATTTTGCCTTTGCCAGAGTCTTTCCTTCAATTTCTTCAGGAAAATGAGATTGACCCTTCTATTTATACTGCAAGCGATTCAACCCCTCGTTATTTACGGTTTGTCTCTTTGGAATTCGTATTAAATATTCATGCTTTTTGTGCTTGAAGTTGGGAACCGAGTATATTTTTGTTTTGTTAACTTTCTGATTCTGGGAAAGGTTGAAGCCTGGAGGTGAAGACCATGTTCAAGAGATTGAAGCTGATTTGAAGTGTACACTTGAGAAGGTGGTTTGGCTCCCTGGTTTTTATTCACTTCCACATCATGTGCAGATTGCTAATTCAAAGGCATACAAGGAAGGGAAGGTAATATAGATCTCTGAGGTTCAATGACCGTTTTAAAGTGTGTATTTGAACATTTCGAGGATATTTTATTTGTCATTTAACTTTTTTCTTGATTCCTGTTTGTTTGGTTTATTCATGATTGTTTGTTTGCTTCCAGTAACATTGCATGAGGGAAATATTCGAGAATTTGTTTGTATGCTTCCAGTGACACGTAGACTTGAGGGAATTATTCAGAGTTTCACTTTTGATACTTGATCGCTGTGAAGATCTTTCTCGAAGTAAATTTTTTTTTCTTATGGCCATTTTCTGTTCTTTTGATTCATGCAAACTTTTTGGTCATTCAGCTGTATGGAATTGATGCAGCATCTGGAGCGGCTGTTTCGGCTTTGAATGTTTCTGTGGGAGATCATGTCCTCGATCTCTGTGCTGCTCCTGGTAAGTACATTTATATTGTTCATGCGATTGGTTTCACATTTTTTCTCCTATACCAACATTACTTCAAAGGGTGTGATTCCTATGAGCAATCTGGCAAACTTCAACCTGCTGTATTCTATGTCGTTACATCAAGTTCCACAACTTGGCTTCCATATCAATTTTCTCATGTTATTGCTGACTTTGGTGTAGAGAACTGTGGGTTTTGCATACTAATATGCTCTATCCATCTGACTGTGTAAACAAAGGGTCTAATTAATCACTTGCTGAATTCTTTGTCATGTATTTTCATCTTCAGGTGCTAAACTGTGTATGATTCTGGACTTACTTGGTAATGCGGGATCTGTGACTGCTGTTGATATTTCAAGGAATCGCCTGGCTGCTTGTAGAACGTTACTGCAGAAATATGCGTTGGGTGATAGGTGTAGGCTATTTGTAGCTGATGGAACTAAATTTTCCATCATTCCTGTCAGGGATCATTCAAGTCCTAGATCATGTAAGAATTTGGAAACAATAATCTATTTATGTTTTTACCTTTCAATGTGATTCCACTCATTCCACTTACCCTTCGAGGATCTGTCATTAATTTCCTACCTATTTCTTACATGTTTCATTCATTCTAGTATGAAACAGGTGAATATAAACTGGGAGAAGAGAAAGACATATTTAAGGAGTGGACTTCTAGGAGATCTTGGAAAGAAAGGAAAAAGACAGCTAAAGCAAGGAAACTTGGTTCTTTAGTAGTGGGTGAAGAAAGTGATTATCCTGAATTGATTTTCTATGGGCGTGATTCTGGGGTTGTAGGGCTGAACAAAAATGAGGTATATCAAGCTGAGAGTGGCAGTGGAGTTTCAACTCTTGGCTATGACAAGGTGAAGTTGCGTGTAGCTCAAATTGCTTTTCCTTCCCAAAAGAGCTGCATTCTCATGTCTCCCAATATGATTTCACATTAGACGGTTTATGTTGAAATTCTAACAGAAATTACTAGTTTTATTCAATTCAGGTACTTGTGGATGCAGAATGTACTCACGATGGGTCAATTAGACATGTCCAAAAGTTTGAGCGTTGGGGATGGGAAACCCTTCATCAACGTGTATTGAATGCAGAGAGGAGTGATACGTTGACGACTTTGCAGGTACTTCAATAAAATTAAACCATAGATTAGGTAAAAGCGCTACTTTCTTGAATCTCTTGTGGAGGCTAAAACGTTATTTTTGTTTTGTCTTCTTGGAGCCTTCGCAATTTGATCTTCTTGTTATGAAGTTACACACTTTTCACTTGCTTTCAGACGTATCCCTAATCTACCGTTGATGCAAGTATTCTTTATTCTAATGCAGTTGAAGCTCCTCCAAAATGGGTTTCGATTACTAAAAGTTGGGGGCTTGCTCGTATACAGCACGTGCAGGTATGCTGTTAGAATCAAACTTCTGGAAATGTAAACAATGAATAGAGAATGTTTCTTGTATTGAATTGTAAACAACTCCAGTAGGTTTTCAAGAGCCTACCTTACTCTTCAGTCAATACAACATATCATTTTTCCCTACCGTTCCTTTCTACTGCCTCTCCTCTATATACTACTGTTGGCTAACAAACAAGAAACAACTTTTGTAACAAACTTGCCACGTTGGCCAAAACTACAAATAAACCAGCAGACATTCTCTTTGTGAAAATCAACAATGCCATCGTCACACATGTTGCTTTTATTCTCTTAGTAACAGATTCCTTCTAGACTTCCATAATGGATCCAGCTCTCGGAAAACCCCTATCCTTCCTCCTTTGATAAACATAACGGACTGCTGGCTTTGGCCCATCATATGCCCCATATCACTCTGGAGGTAAAGACTTGCATGTCGGTTTTATCTGATTGTGTTCCATTTTCAGTTTGACTGTTACTCAGAATGAGGATGTAGTGGAGTGGTTTCTCAAACAAAACGCTTCCGCTGGTAAGATAAGTTGTAATCCTGTAAGGATGATTCTGTTTCATAATCCTGATTCTTTATTAAACTATTTGTCAGTTGTCATTTGGCATGTTTGTTTTCTTGGTCATGGCTTCATTATGCCACCCACCCGGAACATATAGTAGCCACAAACCTTATGGCACTGCAGCACAATGATAACTTTGATATTAATCTTGCGCAGAGTTGTTGGAGATCACTGCTGCCGGAGATTGGCCGTGCAAGAGTGGCCGCATACCCAAGACACTGCGCTTCGACCCTGTGACATCAAAAACTAGTGGACTTTTTGTGGCAAAGATCACAAAAGTAGGCATTTAATTAGATCATTTTTGTAGAAGGTGAATCAGATATTATGTCTATCAATCCATTGTTGTACTTGAACTGCCACTATCTTCAACAGAATAATCCCCAAAAGATTAGAACTTTGACTCATAAAGCAAATCTGCTGCTTAACTTGGTTATTCTTTTTCTTAAGACAAGCGATGAATGCAAAGCAGGTAGAGACAGAACTGGTGAAAAATGAGTAAGCTTTTAGTTTTACCAAATGTCTTTGCCCTCATACGTTTGCTAATCTCAGAACTTGTCCAAGTCAAACGCATTTTTTATTTTAATTGCTCATGAGGTGTCTTAAGAAGATCTCAATTATAGGAAGGTACCTTTAAGTTATCCACTTTCAGACTAATTTTTGCTCGAGTCGGATAGGTCTTTTGCGGGAGGCAAAGTTTTGACTTCAAGTTTTAAATGGCTGCATATATAAGGGTAGTTCGAATCTGCGACCTTCTTTAAATTAGGAGAACCCTTTACTAACTTATCTGCGCGCCAAACGCTTTAATAAGATAGATCTTGAGTTCCAGGTCCCATTAAAAAAAAAAAAGGATTTTATTGTGCTACCGTAAACACTAACTATTTTTCCTTTGTTCTGCTTTTTGAGTTCAAAATGATTTATTAAATTTCAGTCGATGCATAGAATGAAACGGTAAACACTACAAGTCGTCCGTCCAAAACGTCATGTCGTTGTCCAGCTGACAGCCAAATTATACATATAATCTCCCGATAGAGAGAAGGAAGCAGAGAATGCAAATCGGGAAAAAAAAAAACAAAAATAAAAAAACAACTCCCACCAAATGGAGGCCAAAGCATCGTCTCTTAGATGGGGAATTCTACGTCAAGCCATTCTTGGACGTTGTTCACCCCAAAATCATGGTACTTTTCTTCGTCGTTTGGTTTTGAATATGATTTAGTTATCAAAAACTTTAAATGCC
Source organism: Erythroxylum brevipes (assembly GCA_027479065.1). Lineage (NCBI taxonomy): Eukaryota > Viridiplantae > Streptophyta > Magnoliopsida > Malpighiales > Erythroxylaceae > Erythroxylum > Erythroxylum brevipes. The sequence goes on along the minus strand of JANIHY010000210.1, from coordinate 15,908,254 downwards.
CATTATTCATTTATGCCTAGATGGGCATCCCACTTCAAGTGCCATGAAAAGCATATCCAGAAAGGCGAGTCAAGGGTTCAACCTCATTCCCAGCCACCCAGTTGATGATAAAGAAGATTCCAATCGTAAAGACTCGTGTACATGCTACATATTGCCGGTTCCTGGTGCCCCAAAACTTTTCCTGACGTGAGAGCACTTTTTTATATTATTTAAATTAGGCCCTGAAATTTTCTAGTTGGCATTTCTTCAAACACCTTCTAGTCCTATCGATACAATGTGATTCTATGGTCAAGATTCTCTCTTTCTTCTGTAAGAAATTAAGAAATTCGTCAGAAATAGTGTGGTGAGTTGTTTTAAACTTCCTACCATTGATTATTTGCGAGTCTTTTTTGAAGCTGACAGTAGCTTACAATGTGCTGTAGATGGAACAAGTTATTAAGTGTCATTGAATTTTATGGTAATGGCAGTTGGAAAAAAATTGAAGTTGGTTGTCTTGGAATTTTTGTGCAGCCAAAGAGCGGATAATGTTGCTGATCTCAGTGACTTTGAGAATTCTAATAGATACAATGTGGATAACACTGGGCTTGTGTGTAAGTTCTCATGGTCATTTTGAGCTTATGAACCACTCAATATTTGTAAGCGTTCATTTTCAGGCACTATCATATGTTTTCTTATGTACTCCTAAGATTTTTGTTTTTGAAATAATGGACCTATATTTGGATAGTTTAGAAGAAGAAGGTGATCTCAGAGCAACAATAGTCATCTCCTTGCAAAAAAATAAGAAGTAATTACAATGTTTCTGTTTTGAGACGTTCCTTTGTCACTTAGGTAATTGGCCATCAGAAGAAGTCCTGGCTTATTTCTGCTTGTCACATGCAGACATGTTCAGGTATATTGTAAAATTCCATTATTTTCTTTTGGTGTATTCCTCTAACAAAAAAAACTATAAAAGGAATAGATTTCCTTTGTATGTATTTCATTGATTCTGATCTCTTCTTTATGCTTATTTCAGTGTTCTTTGTCGAATTTTTAGGACTAAAAGAGTTATCGAACTTGGATCAGGCTATGGCTTAGCTGGATTAGTTATTGCTGCCACAACTGAGGCATTAGAAGTTGTAATCTCAGATGGAAATCCTCAAGTAGTTGATTGTATTCTTCCAATACTTATGCTTAGTTGTCAATACTTACTAATCTTTGTTCCTGTTTATGAATATTGGTATGACTTGAATGTCCAAATTTAGGAAATAATTTATGAGAATCACTTCCAGTAATGGACAAAATATGATAGTTTATGCAATTTGCTGTCTGCCATGGACGAATTTCTAATCCCAGTCCACGGAATACTAGGGTAAATTGTGCCAATTAGGCATTAGTTATTTCTGGTTTCTTGTTCGTTTTTGCATTTTGTTGTAACTTTTGGTCAGTTTATGTAGACTAATTGGGAGTGATTTTATTTAGAATTTTACCGGGCTGCCTTAACATCCAGATATTCAGCGAAACATAGATAGCAACTCCGGTGTGTTCGGTAGAACCAAGGTGAAGAGTATGGCACTGCATTGGGAACAGGATATTTCAAGAATATCTGACACTTTTGATGTCATTATTGCCAGTGATTGGTTAGTTACGTTTCTTTTACTTATCTGTCGTGCTCAACCTTTGTGCAGAAAATGAACTTCATAATGACTCTTGTACACGATTTACTATTAAGAATCTTCATGAATGATTTATATTTGTGAACTGCTATTATGTTACATGCAAGATCAAAATATTCATGAATTATGTTATTACTAGATAAAAATGGGCTTTGGCAGGCCTCTTATACTAGTACCATATTCGTGGTGGATCTGATTCTTGTATCAAAACCTATTATTCCTAAGATTGATAACCTTCATTGAATTATTTTCATCATTTGTTAGCTTTCTGATGTACTTGACATTTGAAAAATTTTCTAATTAAGTTTGTTTCCCACTGGTTGAATAATTACTAAGAGTTTTTCTTCCAATCCCTACAATTTGTTCTTTCCATTTTTAGCTGATCTCCTTCAACCAACAAAAGTTTATAAATACGAAAATTTTGCCGAGATCTTCATACATGCCAGTGCATGTCTGCTTTCTCTTCTTAATACTGATTTGGCCTTTTTAATTTCCGAGCCTTGAAGAAATTGGTAAGGTTACTCCTTTGTGATTAGAAGGTCACAGAAACAACCTCTTTGTAAAAATGCAAAGGGAAGTTCATACAATTTATGACCCTCCTTTAGCTCTCACAAAACGAGGAGCCTTGTGTATTAGAGTTTTGCCCTTTTAGTAACTTCATGTTTCATTTTGACAGCACATTTTTTAAGGAGTTCCACAAAGGACTTGCTTGTACTCTCAAACTCTTGTTAACAGACAATGGCCCATCAGAAGCAATATTCTTCAGCCCCAAAAGAGGTGACTCATTGGACAAGTTTTTAGAGACAATTCAGGAATATGGCTTCCGTTATTCTGTAACAGAGAACTACGACACAGATGTTTGGAGACTTCATCAAGGTTTTATGTATGGTAATGAGTTCTGGCCTACCTATGACAAAGACCACTGCTACCCTCTGTTGGTTAGAATTTCATTGTGAAGGCGTTTCGCATTGCACATGTTAGTTATTGATGTTTTAGACATGGGCATTACCTGCTTATAGGTTGTTGGTTGAGTTATGTGATAGAGAGATGCTTGATGCTCCTGTTATTGTTATGCATAGCAAGACTCATGCAGAAACTAGGTAAAGCTGTATTCATCACTATGTGTAAAACCTGTTCTAGTCCTCCTGGTGGGTTCCACAACTACATTATGTATGGTTGACTGGCTGATGATGTGCCAAATGAAAAAGAAAGATTTAGATGCCCTTTTTCATTGATTATAATTTATTATCATTTCTTTTTGAACTTTTACTTCGATAGGTGAGTGCATCGAGCTTTTGACAGAAGAATCCTTATCCTCGTCTAAGCATCAAAGTTACTTGAAAAAGCATTTACATTTAGCCGTCCATTGCTAACGATGATCCCCTACGTAAAGCATGACTGAGCACAAAGTCAAAAGCCATAGGATGCGGTGTAGATCAAATAAACTTATATTTTGTTGGCCAAGCTCAAATTTTGCTATCCGCTTTTATAATGTTTCAGCAATGAACATGCCATGTCTGTGAACTCGACAATGAACATGAGTTGGCTTACATTCTTAGCTAGTACAAGAGTAAAACCATGCTCGGGCTGTATTTTGCATCTATGTTTGTTCCAGTCCTGGGTTAAAGTTTTTCTTTGGCAGATTCTTGGCAAGTTTTTAGAAAAAGTAATATTGATTGACAGGTATTGTTCTCTAATGCTGTAAATTGCATGGTGTTAGTCTAGGGAAGAAAAGAGCCATGGGAGGCTCGGACCCATCTAAAAAGTTACGTAGCTGAATTAGCTGAGGTATACAAAAGTTACGGTAGTTACTGCATGATTAAAGAAGAAAAGGAAGCATCAGATATGCTAACAAGCTAATATAGTTCTTAAGTTTGTGTGTGTTTTCATTTTCCTTCGTCCTTTCTCTACTCCTCTTTTAGTCTATTTGACAGGAAAATATGGATAACAATATTCCCATTTACAAATTCAGCTATCCCTTTCTATAGTTGTCTTAATAATGGATCATTCATTGCCCCGGCTTTTGTGTATGTGGTGAGGTTCGGAAAAGTTTGAAGAGGAAAAGGCACAGAAAATGTACTAAAATCTTCTCTTATCTTCAGTGGGGATAAAGTAGGCTTGTTTCCTTCGTAATGGTATAGGATGACTCTGATTTTCCACCACACAACTTGGTTTAAGCATCTCAGCACCATCTTGTCCTCCAACCTCCCAACCAGGCACTTGTCCTTTGGATTCTTACTTATGTTGGCTTGTTCAGCTTATTTCCTTCTCTAAATAACGTCAATAGGCCCATCTAAATTGCACAGGCATCACAAGTTTTAGAGTTGGGATTGGATAGATTAGCAATTCTCATTTCCCAAGTGATCAAATTGACTGACAGACCATAATGAGCTCTTTCTTCCAGCGAGCTTTTAATCCCAGTTTTTCAAGTAATAACTGTTTTTCCGAAGCTTCCCTGGTTCTACTTTCTTGTCCAGGGAATTGGTGATGGTTCTTGGCTACTGCTGCAAAGATCTGAACTTTGGCCACCCACATGGATTTTTTAATGAAATAATTCAAGAAAATGGATGCTGGGTCATATCAGTAGCAAACTATCCAGCCATCATGAGACAACGGAGAAACTTGTGACAAATGAAACGGTCGGTGAATGCTCGTCTGACATAAGCCAGTGTTAGTGTGACAAGACAGAGATCATTCCTGTCAAGAGTTAGGTTCTCACAGATTTTTACTGTTTGCCCATATTATATATAGACCTTATACTAGGCTATAGTTGACGATTCAATACGACTAAATATCAGTGAACCTAATTGCAGATGCTGCACGCCAGTCATTCCATAAAGGTTATTCCATTTGGTAACATGATAATTAATTGAATATTAAAAGAATTGTAAGTTACTTCCTCAAACACTAAAGTCTTAGATTCTTAAATATTATCAAATGTTGGAATTTTTTTAAAATTTTATTTATTTAGACATTCATAACAAAAAGGTACCGCAAACGCAAATTGTTTACAACGTTCTGCTTCATTTTTGTCCACTTGCTCGGTAAACAAAAGGTTTAGAAGGAAATGCGAGATCCGTTTTTTCCCCAGGCTGGGGATTCCCGCAAAGTGGGCAGCCAGATCAACTACTTGCAATACCTGTCAAACAAAAGCGACCACTTGCCCCCTTTTTCTTTTACTTTTTCAACCATCTCCTAAATCTGAAAGTAAGCTCAGATTTCCTTCAACTTTCTTGCATGAATCTTTTACTTTTAACTTTGAAGCTGCAGGACCATAGAAAATGCAAAGATAGAAAGGGGAAGATGGAATAACATTCTATTCCTACTATGGATTTACAAATCACATATCAATATCATGTGTTTTCATCGTTAAACATTGTTCATTTAGAGGAGGGTCGGAGACAGTTATGGAGTCTGCCAACTTCTCTAAATGATCACCATTTTACACTCTTCTTCTGCTTGAGTAGAGGTTATCACAAGTGAACGTAACAAAGAATGATCACAGAAGTCAGCAAAGAAAATCCATATTGGAAAATCCACGAAGGGTGTGTCCTTGTTGAATCTCCGGTGGCCAAACTTGCCAGCCATGAACTTGCCAGTGCAGCCTGTTGTAATGTCTCTGGATCATCATTGCCTGACTCAGTCCCTCCAATTGCTGTTCCAGTTCCAGTTCCAGTTCCGGTATCTGAGCCTCCAGTCGATGTTCCTGGATCTGTTGTGTTTGGAGCCGAATCTCTTGATGATTTTAAACTGAACATAAACAAACCCGTATAAAAATGTCACGACACATCCAACAGTGTTAAAAGAACATGTTACACTTTCAGTTTCCGAGTTCTCACACTACCATAAAGATGAATAGGTACTTTACCTTGGCACATTAGGACAGAATGTGATGGTATAATCAGCAGAAGTGCACGTAAAAGTACTTGTAGCATCATCGTACGCGTAGCTATAAGATTTTGGACAAGAACTCTTAAACACCTCCGAGTACATAGAAGGTTTACAAGCAGCAGGCGAATTATACACACCACTGCAACAATACTCAGGGTTCCCAAACGCCTCACAGGCGCTCCGGCAAGCCTTTCCATCTTTGACTCTCAACTCCGCTGGGCACTTCCGGTTTAGGTCCGTCAAGCATCCTGTGGTCGAACAGTCACCCGACCCACCACTAGCCTCCACAATCATGGCCAAATTATAGCCATCAACGAGACTAACGTCGTAGAAATCTTGAGAGCCAGAGCCGAGAGTAAATTCGGCCAAGGTGGCCGGAGGAGTGGCGCCAGCGCCGTTGCATTCCACTTCGTCGGAGCCACAATCGCCGGTGGCACAGGCACCATGGCCAGAATCATCGAAGCTGCAACCGGTTCGACCCCAGAATCGACCGGACCAACCGGTTGGTGCTTGATAAGAGCGAGACGTGCCTTTCGCGAGCTCGAAGCCTGTACTTTCTAGTTTGGGATTTCCTAGAATTCCTGGCCATACAGTGAAATCGCATCTGTTGATAAATGTGAATGTGGCACTTGAAACACCTGCAATAAAAGGTCCAAAAATCGTCAATGGAGTTCATTTAACGGGTTAACATTTCCAGGAAAAGCTGAAGCTTTCCTGTAATATACCTTCAAAAATCAAGAAGATGGTGAAGAAGAGGACAGTGGTAGAAAAATGACACTGACAGTGGCGGTGGGAGTAGGATAAAGGATCCATAAGTAATTTATGTTTATCTTTGCTGCAAGCGAACGTAAAGACTCAAACTTTGAAGAATGGAAAAGAATGGCTTTGATTGGGTTATTACAATGGTTATCGAGTTTCAAGAAGTGGGAGAAATAAGATTATTGGCAAACTTGATGTTGGGAATGGAAGAATGACAGAGTCCAAGCTAGAAACTTTAGATGGGAGAAAGAAGAGAAATCACAAATGTATAAAAGACAGCTATGCTCCCTCTAATCTCTTGTCCAAAAGAGAGGATGTAAATGGAGTGTGGGGATAAGCGAGGGAAGGTAAGTGGTGGTGGAGAATCTCAATCATAAGCTCCGTGCATTCCCACTCGTCTCCGTTTTATAAATAAGGTGGCGGTTGGTTTGTACGGAAGAATGGTAATAAGAATGGGAATAAATATAGTGAGAAATGGAAATAGATATTATCATTATAATTATGATGGTTGGTTAAAAGAAAGGAATGATTACTAATACCATTGATAATGGGCCATATCTGCTCGGGCCAAATGGGTACGGATCTCGAAATTGAGTCCACCCTCAAATCTCCGACATCTGTCAGACTCTGAGGCGATCAAGGAAGGAGCATATCCCACTAACTCATTAAACTGGACCTCATAGTCCGCCACTGACATCTGCCCCTGTCTCAGCTCTAGGAATTCCTGCATCTTCATCTCTAGATAGTCCTTGGGCATATAGTTATCTCTGAAAGCCCGCAGGAAATCATCCCAAGTCAATAAACAGGGCCTGGAAGAACTGCCCGGAACAGTCTTCCACCAACGATAAGCAGGACCCTGAAGCAGCGACACTGAATAATCGAAACGCTCCTCTGCATCACAATCCATCTGGTCCAGGACTCTCTCAGTCCTCTCTAACCATCCCTCAGCCTCTGCAGGGTCGGTGCTGCCAAAGAAGTCAACCGCTCCCTGCTTGCGCAGTAAATCAAACCTCCGCTCCCGTCTCACGGGAACTCGGGGAGGCAACTCATCAGAATGAGGCATAGGGGACTCTCTACTAGCTCCCACGGATCTAGGGTCAGCTGGTTGATCCACTTGATCTCCAAACACGGATGACCTACAATA
>JANIHY010000210.1:15841749-15879752 GCA_027479065.1 Erythroxylum brevipes | reverse complement strand
GTTCAAGCATAGTGACTGTTTGTACGAGCACACCGTTGAGCAGATTGTGAGCAAATTTTTGGGATGTTATAAAAAAAAGGAGATAGTAATGAGTATGAATTGATAATGTCTAATAAGGGTTCAATGAAAGAACCTTTTCGAGGTAATATCCACGCTCAAGGTTTCATGTTTTCGCAAGAGGGTTGGGTTTCGAAATCGGATGTCAACAGTTGTGGTATCAGAGCAAGAGTGATAGTGTTAAGTTTAAGCAGTTGGGTTTTGGACCCAACATTAACAGTATTACGTTGTTTGCCCTTGATAAACTCTCTTCCTTCTCAGATACCTCCAAATTCTCTAGTAGTTTTTCTTTTCCTTCCGATGATGTTGTGCATCCCTATTGAACATGAACATGTCCCATTTTTACCTTTTATAAAGTAAAATCATTTTATTAATTGAACTTCTTAATGTCAACTTTGTGCAGAGACCTCTTAATAACAAATCCCAGATTCATAAAGATAAACTATATTTTGATACTAATTATTGTAAAAATAAAAAATAAGAAAAATACAAAGATTTGTGTTATTTGACAAATCTATGTGCTCTATGTCCAAAGGTAAGGAAAAAAAATTTCTTTTACTATTGTGAGGAAGACAATACAATGAAAGTATGACAACAACAAGCCTTACGTAACTTCCTAAAAGTTATCTAAAAAAGTTTTAAGCCAAAAGTACATTTTCATCCTTATTGTTTATAGTGTAATACAAGTTGAACACCAACATTTATGGCCATTCGATTTAAACTCTAGTGTTTATAAAGCATTCGAAATAGACCTTATGAGGACAACAAATCTAACAAGATTTACACTTCATTAGTTAAATGTCATGTCATCTAAGACGTGGTATTTTTCTTTTACACAATAGTGGCACCCAAACTTAAGTTAATATGGTTTTTTCCAAAAAAATAGTGGCCCTTATAAGACTAAAACACATATTTTCTTCCTCCCACTTCGTTCAATTGTAGGTAAAATCCCTAATTCCATAAATTTGTTCCTTAATTCCCTGAATTGGCTATAATCCCTAATTCTCTCGCATAACTCACACACTCTTAATCCCTAACCTGCATGCTTTTCCCTATCTTGTTAGGGAAAATTTTCATCTTTCTCAAATGTCCTGCTCATTCAATTACTTATTTGTAGTTTCTAGGCATTTACTTCCTTCATTGATTATGTGAATTTATGCTAGTGGATTAACTACATTTGTGTGAAGATGGGTTTTGTTATTGAACTACATCTCTCATTTTCTATTTTTCTACAAGTTAAATTGACTTGGTTTATATGACTTTTATGTTTTTGTTCTTCTTTCTTTTCATATATTCCATTGTTGTGTTCAGTAGCCAAGACTCGATTTTTAATTAGTTCTCTTGATCACTTTAGATTTATCGCGTTATTTTTTTGACTTAACATACTTTTTTCTAATTTTGTTATTTTCATGCAATTTTCTTCTTATGGGATATGTTATTATCCCCGTGAATTAGTACTGCTGCATTTGTTGTCTTATTTGAGTTTGTTTTCTTCTTGGAATCACAAGACCTTTGCCATTTGCTAACCTATCCATTTGATTTGATGCATTATATTTGTATTTAAATGGTTTGTAAATTATTGCCCACTCCTTATATGATTAGAAATAAAGTTAAGAGATCTAATTTGGTGTTAAAATGAATCTTGAATACTAATTTGAGTATTATCCTTGTTATAATTATTGTAGTATTGCTACCATTTTACTGTTAACCTATTCATCACAAGTTTCTTTCTCCCAATCCATTCATTCCAAACTGTCATATCCATTACATAATTTGAAACATGTATACTATATAAATTTATCAAACTTAAGAAGCTGAAAGAATTTGATGATGAAAATAACAATAGAAAGAAAGGAAATTCAATATATAATGTTTAATTTAATTCTAACACAATTTTCCTAATTATGTTTGCTAGTTCATATAGCGTGATAATTAAATTGAGATAATTGTAGTGACCAGCTAATGCTATAGATGAGATGTCTTCAACTAATACTATGTTAAATTTAAATGATGATTATATGGTGTGTTATTATGGTTCAAAAGCACTGTTAAGAACTTTATCGAGTGATAATAACTCAAAAAGGAGATTTTATAGATGCCCCAAATATCTAATAAACTTTTTTAAGGAGGTAAAAACGTTGGTATATATGTTTAATGTTTATCTTATTAATTATTAATTTTCTTTTAAGATGAAAGATGTTTTTTTTCAAGTGGTACAATAACAAATTTACAGAGAGGGCTATTGAAGTAATTTATAAATTAAAGAAAGAAGTATGTATGTTTAAGAAGGAGGCACAAAAAACCACAATTGAATCACATATAATGTTGAAAATTGAGGAGCAAAAAAGAGTTAATGAAAGAAGACAATATTCTATTGACAAAAGAAAAAATTGAATTGAAATTTATTTTAGTGATTACCATAATAGGGTTTTTAGTGTTTATCGTGAGTGTTATAATTGGTTTGTTAAGGCAAATGGAATTAAATTATAATATTTTGTCTAAAACTAGATTGTTAGAGTAGTGCTTTATAGGCAATCTCTGTTTATCACTTTTGTATAAACTTTATTTTGATTAATGAAGTGAAAGACAATTTTTATCAATTTTATATTCATATTTATGAATTCATGTCGATCTTAAATCGAGATAATAAAGTCCATGATACAAAACACGGCATGAAGAAAATCATGATGAGATCATGATAATGAGATTCCTATCATGTGCAATTATATTAGTAGCTAAATTATCCCTAATCATATGATTAATAAGACAGGACATTGTTAATCTCGATAGACTAACACATGTTATCCTCCTTGATTTGATCAAGCAGTGGATCTCATAAACTCTAAGCATCAGATGTTTAGAGTTAATATGTGAAGGCTTACTAAGAGTAGAAGGTACATCAGATGACCTGCTATGAGATTAGCACATGGATGATCTATCAAATGTCAGCGATTAACCTCATCATATCAATGATGCAAATATCCTTAGACTTGAGGTACTTAAGGATATCTTAGATACTGATAATGTACTTTGACACCACTTCTTGTCGCCTCAAGATGAGGTTGCTCATAAAGTGGTAATTGGGTATAGCTATTGGTATTCGAAAGCAATTGGGTAGCCAATAAAGGATTCACTAATCCTAATAGAAGGAGATGATACCCATGACCTCTTATTGGCATCATTGCTCATGAATCTCTGACTAGAGTAGATGTGCTATGAAGAGAATCTTCAACGACATAAAGAGTAATGAGATCCCTAGGATGAGAACTAACATTACTTGAACTAGATGTGACGTAGTTAATCTAGTGGGAGTTGACATATAGCCCATGCTCTAAATCAAGTGAGGTATGGGATGGTAAAGGGACGTATTACACGGTCATTATCTATGGAAAGGTTCATAAGTCAGATAATTAACTATCGAAGAATTCGTGTGTTAACATATTTAAGTTCTGGTAAATTAGCATCATGAAACTCTTCATGATTTGCTTAGATTAAGAGTTAATTCAAGTGACATGAAACCATTCATGATATGCTCAAATTAAGAATTAATTCAAGTGCCCAAAATAACTAAGAACTTAAATGTCATGTGCATAAAAGATAGGATGAAAAAGATTGTGTGCATGGTTGTCATTTTAAGCAAGTCACGATAGTGATTTATAGGTCACAATCGTTACCCACTTTATAATAGGTGGTATATAAGTGAGTTCTTCACTTATGTACACATAACAAAATTCAGTCAAAAACACACTCCATTTAGAGGCTAAGCCGGAAGAGTTCTGGAGGTTGAGAGGGGTGATCTTGAGTTTTGTTCATACAATTTTATGAAATTGTTACATGAGTTTAATTGCAATTAACTTGATTATGATCTAACTCTTGTTTGAGCATCTACTTGAATTCATCTTCTTCGGTGCTCTAACTACCCTTACACAATGTTGTTCTCCATCTTTTTGTGCTCTCAAGAGGCCAAAGAAGGTGTTTGGTGTTTGTAACAACCCAAACAAGGAGAAGAAGTAAGATAGGAAGAGTTGTCCTTAAAGTACACAAATTTAATTACATGTTTTTTCAATGCTGTCTGTTACATACATATGATTCTAGATTTTCTAGGGATGTTATAAGATTGTAATTTTGATTCCAACGCTTCCATTACATATCCATGCACGAGATGCGTGGACCCATGGCTCCCCAACATTGATGAATGAAAAAGACTTTAGCTAATTGTCCTTTAACTTTATTGTTTTGTTATTCATGAAGATGCCTTAACATAAATTTAGACTGAAAAAGTGTGTATGAGAGACAGGACATGCAGAAGAACATGACGCCTAATTAATAGTTATAATAACCATCACAAACTATATTTTTATATCATAATAAATAATCAGAGCACTAATTAAGTAAATAGTTACACCATAACATCTGCCCATCCACATGCAAAAGAGCTTGGATCTATCCATCTATACATAAATAATCCACCTAGAAAGTGATTGGATTCATAAATAAAAGTTCCAACAACACATAGTCGACATTAATGTATAGTCTGGGAATCAACCATATTTCTTCCCTCATTTGCACTTGACTGGGAAAGTTATTCGTGTACTAGTTGAGTCAATGGTGCCCTGCTCCTTGGTTCTGTAACTAATAGGATGTGATGCTAAGTTGTCCTTCAAACCTTAAACCCATTAGTTCAAAAGATAGCTTAAATGAATGTGGATTAACTTCTTCATACTTCTGTTTACCACTATGTAAAGAGCTAGCAACTTGCAAACACATGTCATTAATAATATCCATTTGAATTAGTTATTAACAATATGATGGATGCTCATATACTTATAGTATTGCTGTGTTGACTTGGTATGACAATATGTTCAAGTGTGTTAAGACAAAACACCTAGAAAGAGACCTCAATGATGACATAATAAATATGACATAAATATCATTGTGAGTTATATTAAGCAAAACATAGTAATCAAAATAAGGTTTGATAATCAAAAAATGTTTTATACCCATGAACATTGCTGAGCAGATTAAGTTGAGCCTTTATTCTTACATTTTCTGGCATTATGGCCATAATTGCCACATTACCTACATTTTTTTACTTAACCCTTTCTGCTCAATTTATTTAGAATTTTCAAATTATTAAGCTCATTTTATTATCTCCTTCTAGCTACTTTAGGTCTTCCTAGCATGAATTTGTTAGGTGGTGGGTTTATTACTTCTACATCAACAATATGCCAGAATATTGCAATCCTAATAGATTGCAACATATGATCCAACAATACGAGAAATTTGAACTTCTTGTAGCAATCATCTATGCCTTTGTCCTTTGTTTTGAATGGTGAACAACATTTATAACATGCTTACAATGATACCTATAAAGCTCCCATGCCTGAAAATTACATGATTGGTGTCTACCAATCCTTACAATATGTTTGTCATCACCTTTATACAGTTCATGTGCCCCTCCATTCCAAACTATTTTCCATTGCAATGTGTCTTTTTTGTTCTTATTTAATTTCTTCATAACCGTCGGTGCTACATCTAACTTCCAAACATATACAAATGCTGTCCTATCTACATGCCTCTTCATCACTATTATTCTAATGTTTTCAAGCATGCTGATAATTGGCCTATCTTTGGCTGGTAAGATCCACCCGTTAAAAGTTTCACTTATATTATTATCGATAACTGGGAATTTCGATTCAAAAGACTAGTAGCATCTTTCTCACCTCTCCTTAGCATATTCAAGCAATGATGATACATATCCAAGGTTTTATTTTATCCATTCTTTTCAGTTGCTCATTGAATTCTTTAACTTAAGTTGACTATGCACAATTCCAAAATAGCATCCTCAAATCCTTTCCCTATCAATTCATATGCCAATTATGGCATATGTGTCTAATTCACATCCAATGGGCGGCATATGGTAATGTCTCTTCTACAATCCTAATCAATCTCTATAATAATATAAAAGATTAAGTAAGTTAATCTAAAAGATTTGCATAACAATTAACTATAAATGCATGAAAAATAAAATACCTTTTACATATCTTATATAATTTAAGCCTTTCATAACTATAAAATTTCAAGTCAGAAGCAGTAGATTTATAAGCCATGTCTAAGAATTAGTATTCTTTACCTCTACAATAGCCTAAGCCAGTGGATATATCCCTACATCACCATCAATCGAAAATGCACTCAATAACTAGCCTTGTAATTTTGTCTTTCAAAAGCAACCATCAATAACAAAATTTGGCCTAAAATGTCTCCATCCTCTTTTTATGGCAGCAAAGAAAAAGTATAATCTTTTGAACTATATAAAGAGATAAAAAAAGATAATGTTTAACCTTATTGTAGTTGCTTGATGACATTTATAAATATAATTTTGTATACCTATTATATAGAAGTTTCTTTCTTCATTATCAGCTTTAATTCTACTGTTGAACTTGGATCACTAATCCTCGATTCATGTACATATCCTTGTAGCTTGACATATTCATTCATATAGTCAATTGCCCTCTCTTTTCTCATTCTCCTTTATGGTACTCTACACATACTTGAGTTAACAAATATATTAAGTTTTTATCTGTATTCTTTAACCATTTTTGTTATTGAGATAATAGACTTCTTAAGTATTCTTTCCCTAAAATGTCTCATAAGGAACTTAACTGAAACCAATTTGGGTTTGTTGGTAATAAAATAACTATTCTCAAGATTGTATACCTTCACTTTGAAGCACCATTTATTCTTATTACAACCAATGTACAACTCATATGGTTATCCCCGATGCATCTAACTATAATCCTATGGCTTTTACTCTTTTAAAACTTGACATTGTATCATATTCATACTGCATAATCCATAACAAAATCTCTAAATTCTTTAGCTAGTCCAAACTCCATCCCTAATCTCTAATGTGGTGCCACATTAGATGGATTATAACTAATACTAATACTTAGTCTTTGTAATGGTTCATTAGGCTCTTCTCTGTTTGTATATTCATCATTATCAATAAAACTACTATAATTAGTTAAGTCAATTTCAACTGGGTAGTGGTTATTAAGAATGTCCCTATCATGACCATCCAATTCTTCACGAACTCCTTCACCAACCTCACTAACTACTTCACCAACTTCCTCAACATGTTCATCATCAACATAATCTACCCTAATACCATAACTTTCCTCTTCACCCTTGCTATGTCAATCCTCTCCTCCTAGTTATAGGAAATATCTTTGTTGCAAGTATTGAGATGTCTAACAAATGAGTTACATAAACATCAATTATTTGGTAAATTTTTTTAAGGTTAGTGAGCCTTAGACAACTTTGATTTGATTAAATCAATCTCAACGACTAACTAAATTTAAAACTAGGTAAACTATAATAGACATTATGAATTTGAAGATATCCTAATTCCTTCCCCATCTCACATATTTTCCTATAGCTAACATATTCAAGGTCTAATTTATTAAAAACACTTGGTTTCCTATCAATATATTTTAACTCTAGTTCTACTACGAACTTTCCACCATAAAACAACCTTATACTACCAAATTGGGTCATTATACACTTGTTCATAAGGAAGGGGAAAGAGTTTTATCCAAATTAAAAGGAAAATGGATTTAAAGATAGCCAAATCAATAACACCATAGCAAATTCTTTATTAACTTATCAGGAGTGATAAGTTCTTTATTAACAAGCTATTACAATTATCATCATTATAAAATATAAACTTGCAAGAAAATAGACTAATTATTTGTTATCAACTTTTTCTAATTCATGCCTCTAAAATTACTCACAAACATAAACATATTAAGTTATATAAACATTCACTAATCAAAATCATGTTGAATGATTAAATAAACTTCTCATTATTGTCAATAAGTTAAGAAAATCATAACTTAACCTTTTATTCTAGGATACTAACAAATTTTTATGAATATTACATTAAGGATTGAATTAGTAATTTTCTTTATAATGAAAAAATTTTATAATTGAATATTAAATACATTGAAAGTTCAAGAGTGAATAATGCTCATAAGATAGGCAAGTTCAATTGAACGGTTTTACAAGTAAACTTCAAATTAATCAAGGTGCTGAAAGAAAAGGAAAAGGAAAACCAAAGGACAATATAACTCTTCACTATAGTGTACTTCGTAAGTGTGCTTGTTTTTCAAGTAACTCTAACTAAGAAGAAACCCAATATGGTTAAAGGACAAGTGATCCTTATTTCAAATGTTAAATTAACTCTTTCATAAATCCAATTTGCATTAAAATCTTGAATCTTATATAATTAAAGTAGAATTTAACATAAGTTGAACAAGAACATAAATGTAATGTAGACATCATTAACTTTACAAATTAGTGTTTAATATTTAGTTACTTTGTTGTTAATTTAATGATTAAAGGAAATTCATTTTGGAACAACAAAGAATGCATCCCTTGCATTAAAGGAAAAAAAATCCCAATTCAACTTAATAAATATTTGGACACAAACAAAGTATTGTCCCTAGGAATCAAACATTTTAAAGCTATAGTTTTAAGAGTAAGAGAAGTTTTTCATATAATTCCGTTACTTTTATCTTTACCAACATATTCACTGTAAGCAAGAAATCCTTGCAACTAATTCAAATGCAACTCAACCAAATGACACTCCTAACGTTGCATTGCTAACTTTGCATACATGGAGCAAATTCCTTGCATGACACTCACAGCTCAACAAGCACCAATATCTTAGGCATCTCTGATATCAAAGGTCACAAACAGTAACCAAGAAAAATTACATCTCATGATCAGATTATAGGAAATAATAAAGACTCACAAAATCAATCTTGTTTTGGTAGAAAATAAGGGATCACCACAACATATAATAAAGATAAACTAAAAATCAGACAAAAGAATCATCAATAAGGAATAAGAGATCACAATATATACTAAACCTAAATAAATACCAAAAAAAAAAAAAAGAATGGACCTACCTCGATGTATTGTCCTTGTATTGTTTCACTGAAATATAATAGAGGAATGAGGGAGGAGACACAACGCACAACATGCTGGACCAAACGTGCGAATTAGGAATTAAGAGAGCATGTTGCTGTTGTGATTGAATTTGTGGGTTAAGAAAGAGCATGCTAGTTATTCCAGGAAATAAGGGATTATAGACAATTTAGGGAATTATACACAAAAATTTAATATTATTGAAACTCTATTTTATAAGAGCCTAGTGACACTAAAATTCTATTTCACCAAAATTCTAATAATAGAGAACTTCTTTCTCTGCATTTCTTTCAAAAAATGTGTTGGATAACCTTCAAGACTGACACTAGTGTTCTTCTATCTTGAAAATCTTTTTTGTCGATTACAAGATTAGTATCAATCCCAAATTAAAGGTCTATCTGACATCAATTAACTTTTGTAATTTCACTATTTGCCAAATGCAAGACATATTTTGTGGCAAGTATACGTGTATAACCTTTACGATTGCTTTCTTTATGCAAAGTATTATAAGTAGAAGAAATAATAAAAACCTGTCATCGCCAGTGAATGACTTCTTATCGATATAAGCAGACTGATTTTCTTTCCCTTTTCGATTGCAGTGCTTACCATCCACATATTTAAGGCCCCAAATTGATGCTTTGTGTACCGTGTAAAGGGTATTTAGATCGATTTTCTAACTTTTTGTTCGTCAGAATCATCCTCCTTTTTCCCATTTTTATACATATCTCTGCAATCTGTCGTTCTTTATTAAAGTTGCTTCCTCCCACCACAGAGATTTTGATAGTAAAATCATTCTTTCTGAAAAGGGCGTTGGAATCCTTTGTTTCTCAAGCTTTCGGCTTTGGTAACTTGTTTCAAACCCAAAGGGCAGGCTTGTGGGATTATTATGTCAATAATGATGAAAGAAGGGTTTTCATTAAATGTCAATTAATATGAAGGGAGAATAGCAAGAGTTTTATCATTTATGAAGGATTTACTATTTGGACTCTAGACAAAAGATGTAGAGAGGAGGTCAAAGGATAGATAGAGTTGTGATATGGATAAAAACATGGAGGAAGGAACAAAGAAGCCTTCAATAAGCGCAGGGACGCCAGTCACGCCACTCGCAGTCCCCCACAAACAGTTCTCAGCTTAAGTTGTGATGTGTCTTTTGACCACTGAAGACCGAGTAACTGTCCAATGAATGACGAAGACTTATTATCTACTTATCCTTGTCCGTTTACAGCCATTAACTTTACTGATCTTATGATATAAAGTGCTTAAATTTGGAAAATTGGTGACAAGGACAAGAAGATCAGGAATGAAAGCAGCCTTCTGATACGCAATTCCAGCAAGACAACACACGACTACGTGTATTCTAAAACGATACATGCATCTCTTTACCATGTCAGAAACAATATCCGTTCCCTAACTTTCAGTGGAAGGTAAGAGCTTTTGGCATGTGAGCAATCGCCAAAGTGGTCATTCGGATTAGTGAAGAAAACTTGGAAAATAGTCAAAGATTTGGTCTTTTGTGTCAAATATAGCTTCAACATGATCCTTGGGGAAGGGTGGTCCAACTAGTACGAGGGACTTCCTAAATAGTTTTTTTTTTTTTTTCGTTTTCAAGTGTTATAGGTTGGATTTATTTTATGTTATCAATTTCAACGATGAGTTTGTGGTGCAATCACCATGCCGGAGCTTTAACATTTGTTTCAAGTGAATAGTGTTCACAGGTATACGGAATCTTTAGGTGTGATTTGACTTTGTAATACACATCTACGTGTGTCGATGGATCATCATGAAAAGCCACGGAACCTTTTCTTGCATTAATTCTTGGAATATCATCAAACAACACTTGTCCTGTCCACTCCGTTTAACGTTGTTTTCGTCGAAACTTCCTCATAGAACTGCAACAATTGTTCGCCAGTTTCTTGTGGAAAATGAGAGAAGCAATCTTTTCTTATATCACAATGCCTTTTCCAAATCTTTCGATCCAAAATAAATAGAGCTAATGTTTAAAAGCTTTCTGCTTTAATCCTATCTCTTGTCATCTCATTTAGGGAAATCAGGAATTTAAATGAAACATTATATTTAAATTATTGAAAAAGTGACAATGTATTGTTTAAATCACTTTAAAATTAAGTTTAATAATAATGCACTCTTTGAAAAGGAATAACAATAATCAGAAGAAAGATCACAGAAGGCAAGACAGACGGTGAAAAAGCTGAAACGTACAAAATAATGAGATCAAAAGGGAAGGGAATGTGGTTGGCAAGGCCGTTGGTTGGCGACAGGTGCAAGAAGTTACAAATCGTCCTCGTAAGCCTTTTTATTATTTTATTACGCTCCAATGTCAACACAATAGTCAATTATCATCATTTCGTCCTTCCCTCTCCTTATTCGTTTACCTTATCCAAGTCACTAACGTGATATGCAATCCAAATGAATTGGTAGTTTCGTGACAAAGTTATAAAAATAGTTGCTGTTAAGAATACAATTATTGGAATTAAGATATTCTGTTTACTATTATTCTGTCTTATAATTCTGTCTCATAAAATCTTAACTATTATTTTTATAGGACTTATGAGGAGTCCACGCAGGACTTACATAGAACTCACATAAATAAACGACTAAGATTTATTAGACACAATAAAATACGATAATATTGGGTACTCTTCAAAGAAAGAGTACTGTAAGTGTAACTGTAGAGA
Organism: Erythroxylum brevipes; assembly: GCA_027479065.1. NCBI lineage: Eukaryota > Viridiplantae > Streptophyta > Magnoliopsida > Malpighiales > Erythroxylaceae > Erythroxylum > Erythroxylum brevipes. Next base: position 15,868,011 of record JANIHY010000210.1, on the reverse strand, counting down.
GAATTTTGCTGGATGAGAGAAGCCTTGGGGATACATTTGCAGGCAAGTGGCTCAACTAAGATAGCCTGCTAAGTGCTAACATCATCTGCACGGTGGTTGAGACCACACAGACAGAGACGAGTTTAATGGGTCCCATTTGTGTAGGTCTCACCCCAACACATCTGCCTAGTCCAAAATGTGGAGTGCACTTGGACACACAATACTTCCAAAGTTGTCGGATGCACTTTCCTAATAACCGGTTGAAAAATGCTGCAAGAAGCGGCAAACCGCCACTGTTACGACCAGGGCACCGCCAAGAACGTATGGGGATGTGCTACGAGAGCTGGCGGAAACATCCACCGCCTCTGGCTCCTCCTGCCCGTTTGCCGACTTCATACTGTAAACACCAACAACCATCATAAGTTCACCGTAAAGATTTTAAACACAACATCCCAAAAACCTGACACACCACGGACATCCATTCACCTTAGAGAAAACAACAAATGTTTGAGAAAACAAATCTCTATCCTACCCTTTGAGTACGCTAAATGTATAACCAACCATTGCCAAGTTGGAATCTTTGGACTGTTAATTGATACGTTACCTAGTGGTGGGTGATGGGCAGAAAGTAATGATATAATCGGCACCAATACAAGTGAAAGTGCTGGTCCCATCATCATACGCGTAGCTATAAGCTCTTGGGCACGCGTTTTTGAAGAAAGCAGAGTAAGTACTAGGCTTGCAAGTATCTGGCGTCGAGTATGCTCCACTACAACAATACTGCGGCTCCCCGAACGCTTCACAGGCGCTCTTACATGCCACGTCGTCACCGTCTCCGGTGTTCGCCATCTTTAGCTCTGATGGGCATGCGTTATTCAGGTCAGCAACGCAACCAGTAATCGTACAGTTCCCTCCTGTGCCACCTTTAGGTGTGATTAGCATTGGAAGGTTGTAGCCGTCGACAAGGCTCACGTCGTAGAAGTCTTGCCCGTCTGCGCCATTAAGAGTGAACTCTGCCAGGGTGGCCGGAGGAGCAGCGCCACCACCGGAGCATTCCAGATTGGATGAACCGCAGTCGCCGGTGATGCAAGTGAATTTTCCATTGTTTGAGTCTCGTGTGCAGAGGGTCCGACCCCATAAGCGACCAGACCAGGACGTTGGAACAGATATTGCGTTTGACTCACGTGGTTGAAGAGCAAAGCCTGTGGTCGGAAGTTGTGAAGTTCCGGCGTTGGAGAGAATTCCCGGCCATACAGTATATCTACATTTGTTTACGATAGTAATCGTCGTAGAGTACGTCCCTGGCATGAAAGTTGAGAATTGCAAACATAATAATCAAATTAAAAGCCCACAAAAACCATGAGGTTTGTGAGACACTATCATAAACCAAACTTACAAACCTGAAGACATGAGAAGGAAGCAAAGGAAGAACATGGACATAAAGATTTGAGGACCCATTACGATAAAACTGAGAGCTTGTAGACAGGAGAGGAACTTCTCAATTTCTTCGGGGATTCTATATGGAAATTATGGCCAACTGCAGATGGTATGAAGTATGGAACCTATATATGGGGAGACAGAGGGATGAGTGTAACTTATATACGCGCATGACTTGCCCTCACAGGAATACAGGATGGGTTCGTGGAAAGTATTGTTGTTTACTCGACAAGGTGCTTATGTCATAAGGTGAAATGAATAGATGGAAAGGTGGTAAGATTCTGTCCAGTGACGCAGCAGATAAAATGGAAGGAGGGAATTAAATGGTATAAAAATGGGGCATTGAATTCGGGGCTGTTGGATTTATGCTAAGGGTGGGTGTGTCGGGGTTTTAATCCCTGCACCTTACGGTTACTCAAGGGTCGGCAAGAAAGGGCCGAGCTTTGCACACGCAGACGGGACAATATCAACTAATTTTTAAAAACCGACCAAAATTTAAGGTTTAAAGTTTTAATTGATTATGAAATTTTATAAAATTAGTTTATAATAAATGGGAAGTAAAATTTATAAAAATAAGTAAAAATAAAATATTTTATTGGAATAAAAAATACATCAATGTCTATTATTATATAATGAATTAATAATAAATAAATATGAATCTAATATAAAATTTAAAATAACAATAAAAATTAATTTTATATTTTTAAAGGAGGTTATGTCTTATCATCGTCAAAAGTTTCAAATTCGTCGACGTTATTTAAAGATTCTTAAACTACGCTTTCATTCAAAATATTTACACAATTTCTTCTACTGCATTAAAATAAATTACAAATTAGTGATGTATAAAATTATTCTCAGTTATAAACTTGTAATATAATATAATTTTAACTTAAATATGATCAAACTAATATATGAACTGACTTTCAATAGATATTCTTAATTCATTCGTTGTGACAAATGCATTTTTTCATAAAACATCTTTTCAAATTTATTATAATCAGATATCAGGTGATGGTTCTTCTTCTTCGATTTAAAATCAATATGCTCAATACAATTAATATCAACTGAATCATATATTCTCTACCTACTAAGTACTATGAGAAATTATAAAGTCAATAATAAAAATAAAATTATTGAAATAAAAACAAAACTATAAAATACCTATTCTTCATCCTCAAATTATAGGTAACATAAACAAGGTCATTAAGCCTTTGATGTTCCAAATGATTTCATTTTTTTGTATGAATACGTTCAAAAACACTCCAGTTATGTTCGCAACCTGATGCAGAAGTTGTTTGACTAAGTAACTTAATAGCGAGTTTTCTCAATATTTGAGCACTGTCACCGAATAATCTCTACCACTCATCTGTATTTTTAATTAATAGTTATGATAAAATATATATTATTAATAAGTAAATAATGAATTAAAAGTGTAAAACTTACCTAGTTGCATTTTTTATCACAAGTTCTCTCTTTCCTGATAATTTAGCAGAACTCTCTAAACCTTCATAATATAATTTAAATTCATTTATTGCTTGTAATTGCTTTTCAATAGAGAAAATACAATTGCATTCAATCACAGCAAACAAACCACCTATAATATTAATTGTACGTGCTTCTTCACTATATAAGCAATAAAGACTGAGCAATTAAGTTACTAAATGGATCCTTTGAGTAAGATGTTTATCCTATTGCCAATCAATATTATCTATGTAAGTCTTGTACAATTTCTCTCTCTCTCTCTCGCTCTCCCCCACCCTTTTAAGATTTATAATTGATTTATGAGCTCTCTATATACCATAAAGATGACTTCTCTTCTAAGTCAACAATCCTCAACAGTCTTATAAACGAAGCCACAATCTTTACAGTGATCAAGTAAGCATCTCAAAATTTATTATCTAAAATAATAACACAAACTTCTTTTCATTTTTCACTTTTTGATAATTTATGACTTGAAAAGTATTTACTTGTCACTAAATTTTGAAGTAGCTGCTTATATTCATAAATACTTTTCAAAGTAATAAATGTAGTTACAAACCTGATAGTAGTGGAATGCACGATCTCAACCTAATCTTCTTGCTTTCTTAACCAAGATAAAAATGTAACATGATTATACATAAAAATTGTGATCTTAGATGCGCGTGAAGTAAAACTAAAAATATAATTTATACCACCAATATCTTTTAAAATAAGATTTATATACTGAACAATGCATCGAGACCAATAAATATGTCCATACTTTGATTATAATAAGTACCTAACTGATACATAATTAGTTACATTATCTGTAATAAAATGCATAAAATTCTTCAGTCTAACCCACTCGACAATTTCAGGGAATAATTCAGATAAAGCATTAACATTTTTTACCATGTTAGAAGCATCAACAAACTTGATAAAAGTTATTCCAATATTACAATAAACCAATAAATTAATCAAGGTTCTTTGTCTTTGATCCATCCATCCATATGCCATAATAGTGCATCCTGTTAATTTCCAACTATATTTATATGTATCCACAATTAAATGGCATCCCTTTTTAAATATTGAAGCAAAGGCACATGCAACTCATAATAAGTTGTTACCTTAAATCTTTGATCTATTGTTATCGTAGAATTAATTGCTTCTTGAAAATGGTGAATTTAAAGCATTTAAAGAAATACATGAATGATAGAACCATCTAACTCAGGCTCTTTTACATGACAAAACAACATCCTTATCAACCATAAAAATTTTCAAGCTAGGTTGATAACCAAGAGTAATTCTTGGAGAAAGATAAGAATCTATGTTAATAGTAGCTGTGGTGTTTCATCATCTCCAAAAGATATATCATGAGCTTCTTTATTTTTTCTTTTTTTTTACTTGTTGTTGCAAATATTTTCTAATCATATCACGTACATCAAGTGGTACTTTTTTGCAAGAAACAATATTACCCTTAACACTAACAAGATATTCTTTCATTCTAAAAATTTCTCTCCCTTTAAATATTTTGCCACAAAATATATAGTTATATTGGATGTTCTTATCAGATGCTTGAGAAAAAAAAATTTTTATGATGGATCGAACTTACCACGAACAAAGGATGATTCCATATTCTCCATTATGATTTAACCTAAAAATTATAAAAAGAATAATTGGGTATACTATTGTCAGGGCAAAAGTATACGACTTAATATACAATTTCTCTCCTTTTTTAAAAATAGTCTTTCAATTTTCTTGATTGATGGGGATTGAAGTGGGTGTTGATTTAAGTTGGTCCCTTCCCCTTACACATAAGGAATCTGCACCTTATATTTTGCCCTATTCTTTTTTAGAGTTATATGTGGTGAAGAGCTTGTCCTACAACTTCTTGCCTTTTTATCACACATACGTCCAAAGAGAGACAAAAGAAACTACTACTACCTTAGAGAGTTAAGGGTCTTCAACTATACAAGTGAACAAAATTGGTTAACACAAACAAAACTTTAATGAAACACAAACCTAAGTTATCATCAATTACCTTTTAGGATTCATGGTTGAAGTTAAAGATTCAATTTTGTGGTTGTGTTTTCCAAAAGGATCAAAGTAAAAAGAATTATCAAAAAACACAAATGGAACAACAACAGAATGGATACACAAAAGACTAATGGATGTTACTCACTTATTAAACTTTGCTTCAACAATTGCTTTACTTCAAATAACCTAACCAAAATATTCATATTTTTCAATTTTAGTGTTTCAGATCAACAAATTAAATAGTTGAAAGAGTATATATAACCCAACTATCAAAATCAAAAATTGATATGAATTAAAGTTCTAAATATTACAGAAATTGATATGAAATAGAATCATAAATATTATAGAAAACTTAAACCAATTGTTAACGGAGTATTTCTAATTGTTACAGAAGACTAATTGATCAATGCCACTTCTTATATGTTAACCTTGAATAACATAGAACATGAACTCTATATAAACTTGACAACGAAAATCAACATTTCAATCCAAAACCATTACAATGAACTAATCCATACAAGAGATGAGTTTGTAGATCAAAGGAATCATGTTCCAATCATTTGCTCCAGTGGTTGTCTGGTTATATGATCAGATGATGCTTTATTTTGGAGACAAAATTACCACCCTAACCTAAATCATAAAACCAAAGATTGAAAGAAGATCTAGAATTAATGCAACAATTCCATGCCTCACCTCAGATACAAAAGAATTCGCAGTAACATTAAAAGAAATTACCACTCCAAAATATTCTCCCAACGGCATGTTGTCCGGTGGCAGAAACACATTGCTCGTCAAAGAACGAAGAGCAATAATATAACATTACCAAGCAAACAAATACAGATCAACAAGAGAAGCAGTAATTTCAAGAAAGGATTAAAGATTTAATCTCAAACAAGCATCATAGCAACGCACTTACATGGCTTAGTTTCTACTGCTATGGGTTACCTACAGTAGCTGCCTAAGGAAAGTCATAGTAGTCGCCTAAGGAGAGTCAACAGGGCTCGACTTTAGCATCTATGGGTTACATGCATCTACGGAGACGGTGAGATACGGTGAAGCGAAGATGATGAAGAGAAGATAGTGAAGAGGCAAGAGATACATCAATTTCTTATTGAAATCTAAAGGGTTTAGGTTTAGGCATATCTGTCGAACTGATTGAGAAGATGGTAAAGGGCGACTGGAAGATGGTAAAGGGCAATTGGTGAGAGAGAAAGAATGAAATTTGAACTTTTTATCATCCAATCAATTGAGAAAATGGTGAAGGAACAACTAACGAGAGACAGAGAATGAAGTTTGAATCGTCAGTTGCGAAATCTGAATTGGCGAAGGGGCAACTGACGAAATTTAAAATGATAGAAGATTAGGTATTTTTGTATCATCCTTTATCTCACCGAACCGGTCTAACCGGTTTTATATGAACTAGCCGGTTTTTATATTGACAAGTTATTAGTTAAAACTGAATCAGACTATTGATCGATTCAGATTTTTTCAAGTCAGACCGGTTAGTCCAGTCCAATTTTTAAAACCTTGGTAACAACATTGTTCTCTGTTTGTCACGAATACTTGTGTTATTTGTTCCTAATATTACTGTGTATGATGACTTCATCTCGTTATTGACTACATGAATTGTTAAATAGTACTTCAAGTTCACGGAATTTTTTTTTCTGAAAACCTAACACAAACTGCCTTATGCTTGAACCATTAATTGACATTTGTTGGAGTTTATAACTAAAATTACAGTGATTTAAGCCATTTACTTGGAACAATTGAAAAGGGGCTAGTGTGACTGGACTGGAGCATCTGATTCCGTTAGAGGGTTTAAAACTGTGCTACTTAATCTTGTCCGTAAATGTATGAATGAGATAGTACAAACTAGTTAACCAAAGTCTATTTAAACATGCGCAGTCTATCTAAACCGCTTGAATAGCCTAAATTTGGAATAAATTATAAAAGTTATTTTAAACTTTTAATTTAAAAAAAATAAGCAAAACCGGCCAAAGGCCCATTGCCATCCTTGATCAATCTATGCAAACACAAAAATAGAGGTCATCCAAACTACAAGATACAAAAAATGTAAAACAAAGAGTGAGGAATTTTGAGGCAATTTGATAATTAACCAACGGAATTCGCAAGTGTTAAGAACTTTAAAATAATGGATTTCTCCTCCCTCCAGACCTAAGCAATCATGTTCATGAGTAAGTGGGGATCATCAAGATGAAACAGGAACAAGCAATAAACAACTGATGCAAGCAACGAATACCCATTCATCCAAAATGTGACTCAGAAAAATACCAAAAATCATGAACATAATGCAATATTATTAATGAAAGGCTCCAATCACAACTTAATATATGAAAGTTAAGGAATCACATACTAGCATAATTCTCAAATGAAAGCAAAGGCGGAACAAAGACCATTCTTCAACTTCCCAAAACCAATAAAAACCCTTTAAGACAGAATCAAGTTAAACAAGTTGGTTATCCAGGCCAAACCATCCCCAAAGTGCCAAAAAATAACTTTATACTCTTAACACAATCTTTAGGTTGCAGATTTCCTCGTTAGCAATGGTGCATGTACACATGATATATGAATGAGAATTCCATTAACAGCCTAAGCTTCTTTACATGGGCTACATTACAACAACTCACTTTTGGGAACAAATTAATACTTCAAGATTTAGCAACCAATATACAAGCCCAAACATAGCCACATACCGGCATTTTCACTTTCAACAAAACATCATGAGAATAGCAACATGAGCTTCTCTTAATATCACCTAAAGGACAAACCAAAACGCAGAAAAGGTATTAGTTCAAGGCATTTAAAGCCACAGCATTGTTCACATCGACGACAATGCCAGATACTTGTCAGGAAATCTGAGAGTTGCTAATAGAATTGCTCAACTACAAAGTTATCCATCATTCCCTCATTAATAGGAGTAAATCAAAAACTAATAATTCATCCGATCCAGCATTAGTATGTGTCTCAACTGGGAAAATTTCCTCTACTAAACAGAGGATCACTTACTTCCACCTACACAACAATGCATGTATACGACAAAATTAGAAGATCAAAAAGAAAAAAGCCACAACCAACCAAACGATGAAAAGGAATTAAAAAGAGAAATATTTACTACTGCTCTTTCTTCTTCCTCAATCAATCACGACTTATTTGGACAATCCCTTGCGAAATGCCCTTCATTTCCACAATTAAAACAACCACCACCACCACCACCACCAACAAATCTGCTGCTTCCTCTAGCACTAGGACACTCTCTCGCCATGTGACCATAACCACCACAAGTATAACACGCAGCACCACCACCAGGACAATCCCTGGCCATGTGACCATACCCACCGCATTTAAAGCACGCGCCACCACTTCCACCGCCACTGCCGCCGTTACCGCGCGAGCAATCTCTCGCGAAGTGCCCAGCACTACCACACTTAAAACAGCCATTACTAGTACTATCACTGACCCTACAATCTCTAGCAATGTGACCGGGATTGCCACAGTTATAGCAACCTCCAGCGCCGGCGCCGTTGTTCCGTCGTCCCCAAGCCGATCCGAATCCTCCTCCGCGACCTCCTCCTCTTCGACTAGGCTGAACAGGCCCGCCGCCGACGGCTGTGACGTTGATCGCTTGATACTTGTTGTCGGAAAGCGCGATGGTGAACTCGACGACATCTTCTTCGGAGAGAGTGCGGAAACCGCCGTCGGATTTGATTGCGCTGTGGTGGACGAAGAGATCCTCGCCGCCGTCGTCGGGCTTGATAAAGCCGAATCCTTTCTTATCGCTGAACATCACGACTCTTCCAGTTGACCTCTCATCCTTCACGTTGGGGGATCTCGCAGCCGTTGTCTGCTCCTCCGCCATCGCTAACGCCGATTATTGGGAGTGAAGAGGGAAAGAGAGAGAGGGCACTAGACCTAGGACTGAATGGTAAGTTATTTTATATCAGGCACTTATATGCAAAGATAAACCTCTCCCTAATTAACAAACCTAAACCTCTCACTAATTAGTACTAATCTCTACTCAGTTAGAAAATTGTAATCCCTAGTTTGCCACTGCCTTTTAAATAATGCTATATTTGGAGTCTGATCTGGTGCTCCGTTGTCCATTTTAGGGAATGGTGAAACTTTGTTTCAATAAGAAAACTATTTGAGAATATGCCACACTTCTTCTAACCTCATTTCTCTGAGAAGGGATCCTCTCAGAATTGAACTTCATACAAAATTTAATCCAAGAAAAAAACAACTCTATATAATTCAACCAAATACACTCCGTAGTGCTCCAAAAGTTACCCTTAGCAAAGTAAATCTTTGTCGCAAGAAGAATATTACTTGGTTATGAGACGGAGAAAATCCATATGGCGGGATTATTTTTTCTTAGCGACAACCTTGAGAACGCTAAGAAATTTATAATATCAACTTTTATATTATCACACTATTTCAAACTTATATCCTTTAATCACCTATAATTTTGCGCCACTTGAGTCACCTCATTTGTTGTCACATTTAGGCAACCACCAGGTCCACTTGCAATAATCCAGGGCATTTTTTTAAAATCACTACTAATGCTTCATCAACCATTCATGTTCCCTTTTCTTGCAATACCTCCAATTTGGAATTTTAAAGTTTAAATCAATATTTTTTATCCTCAAACATTTATTCATCTCCAAATGCATGATTTCCCTACAATTTCTCAAAAATTCTCATATTCCTTCTTCTATGATAGAAGGATAATAATTGATCTTTAGCACTTCTAATCTAGGGCAAGACAAGGCAATATATTTTATGTATTCATCGCTCAAGTTATTTTTCCCTGTCAATCTTAAGAGACTTGACTCGACGATTGATCGAATATGTCATTATATGTTCAACACAAGATTAGTCCTCTCCATTATGAGATCTTCCACTTAAGGAAAGTTTCCCATAAATGTAAAGAAGGGTGAGATTGTTAGTTTAGAGCACAATCTGAGGTTTACAAAGTTTAAGTTACGAAGATAATTGGATAGCTCAATATGGACTCGTCTATGAGGAAATTAGCCCCTTCAATATCCAAGTATCCAAGTGATTGAAACTTGTGTAGCAAACAAGAGACTCCAATAAACGAGAAATGATAACAATGGAAGATAGTCAGCTTGTTGATTGGAAGACAAGATTCTGCAACTAAACTAAGTAATTCATCAGAGATAATCGAATTTGAGAGATCAAGCTCACTCAAACATTTAGTAAAAGAAAACATGAATCAATAGAAGGGATTCCAATTCCATCTAACGAAATTGAACTCAACCTAGAAATACTTCGTATGGCCATACCAATCCCATTCTGAGATATTAAATCACAGTCACGAATCACTACTTCACTAAGTAACATGTAGTTCAAAGATAACACAAGTAGCGACTTATCTGTAATAAAATGATTATCAGAAACACCTATCTTACACAACTTCTTGATCTTCGTTGGCAAATCAAGTAGTGAAAACAACGACCTAATTTTTGAAAAATCACTATCTCAAAGAAGAGCCTATCTTTAAACAGTCAAGTCTCTTCAAATTCTTTACTTTCGATCCCAACCTTCACACACCAATCAAAAGGAAATGGGATTGGCCAAAAATATCGAGGGATTCAATATGTAATCCACGTCGAGAGATTAGGTCAAGAATTAGGTCAAGAACCGAATTAAAGTCTTCGTAAAAGTCGCACACTTTGATATGGTTGAGAATTGGGAATCTGGGTATTATAAGGTGTAAAAGGGGGCAAAGGGAGACGAGACGGTGACAGTACAGCAGAGGAGATTGGTGATGGAGATGAAGCGAGTGCAAACTAAAGAGAGGGGTTCTAAGTGGCGATGATGTTCTAGGGATTTGAAGATCAGTGAAAGTGAAAGAATCTGGGCGAATGTTAGTGTTAAAAAGAAGAAGAATATCCAAAAAATTTTGGCTTTATGAGAATGAAGATGAAGACGAGGAGGATGTTGACTGTGGTCGGCTCGGTTCATAAGCCGTGAAATTCGGATGATTGACAGAGTTTGTAAAATTTAAGAAAAAACGACAACATTTTTTTAAGCAGACAAAATTAGACAGAATAAGATTAGACAGAGAATCTTATCTACAATTATCTACCAAATTATGCACAGGACTTCTCGCTTTACAAAAATATAAGAAAGAGATATCAATTTTTCGTAGCCTGTAACCTTCTAATCACAATGGAGTAACTGGTACTTGTAATAGTTATATGCAAAACATTAATTAATATTTATTGATTAATATTTTAATTTTCTAATTCTTTTAAGAACTTTCTAATCTCAAGCTCCTGTAATTATGCTTTAATTATGTTTGTATTATTTATAATTCATTTAAATTTTCAAAATATGGAAGAAAAAAAAGATACTAGTTCTTGTAATTTCAAAGGCTTTTTAACGTGAATAGCTTCACTTGTATATTTAAAAAGAATTACAACAAAATACATATCTACATAATAGAGTGGAATCTTATTAGTAGACTTCCACGTTCCATTGTTCTGCTTTCTTCAACTGCCTCTTGTACTCTACCCAATCGATGCCTGGAACATAACATAGAGCAAGCAAACATATATTGAGATTGGGCTCGGAGGGGTTCGGCCATGGAAACCATCGTTTATTTATTTATTTATATTGAAAAACCACTTTCTTACCATCTCTGGAGGCTAATGAGACCATTATGTCGTCAATTCCTTTCTCCATTCCTTTTAACCCACACATGTAGACATACGTGTTGTCTTCCTTTAGTAGTTCCCACAGCTCTTCTGCATACTCAGCCATGCGGGTTTGGATGTACATCTTTTCTCCTTTGTCATTCGTTTGCTCTCTGCTCACAGCAAAGTCAAGTCTAAAGTTGTCAGGGGCCTTCTCCTTCATCTTCTCAAATTCCTGTACCATAATTATGACATCAGCCCTTCTTAATAATGTCATTAGTGTCTTAAGTCGATTGTAGAAAGCCATCAGTCTACCCCCACCTCCTTGTAAAGCAACGAACTACTTGTTGGGACACCCAAAAAGAGCCATGCCAAACCATTGAACTGCAAAGGATTACAAGAATAGAATCAATCGTCCCAGTTTCATCTGCTTTATATTATTAGGCTGCAGTACTTTGTTTTACTTTGTAGGCTTCATGCTTCTCAAAAAACATCTTCCAGAGGAATGATCGGAAAGGAGCAATGCCAGTTCCGGTAGCAAGCTGAAAGGAAAGCAATTTCTCAAAAAGAAAAAGAGGAAATAGAAAGTAGCAGCACCAAACCATTAAATAACTGAGACTGCCAGCCAGGAAAGGAAGTGGGTGACAACCATGATGATTGTGGCATTTGGATCTTTTGGCAGAAGCATTTCTTTCCCAACTGGTCCAGTAATATTCACTTCAGCTCCAGGTTTCAAATCACCTGCATTACATTGCAACGAAAGATGTGAAATGTCAAACTCATACAAGTTATCTTATCACTAATTGTTTACAGAGAATCCCCTTAAGAGTTTAAAAGAGCCTTAAAATCCTTACACAAGAAATTTGAGCACACTCCTTTTACAATCTCTCCATTTTCATTGGTGTACACGAGCCTCTTCACACAAAGAGACACCTGAACCAAAATAATAGCATAAAAAAAATCAACCAAAAACAGCATGAAAGGAAGGATAAAGAGGAAGACGATAAAGACAGTTTGCTTCGGGATGTAAAAAAGTACTTGGCAAGGTAACATGTTAAGAAGAAAGTAATCAAAAAGTAAGGAGCTCACAGTCTTGGAGTCTCCAAAGTCACCAAGAGCACTGCTGGCAATCGAATACAATCTTAACTTGTGAGGCTTCCCATTCTTGTCAATACCATCTGGAATAACTCCAATTGATTGTCCTTCTCTATAAGGGATTTCTCCTGTGTCCCCAAGAGACGATTTAGCTTAACAAGATCAATCATTTCTTAGAAGAATAAAGTCATCGTTACAGCTTTTAAGTCGATAATCAGTAATGTAAGAGTTTCAAACATAGTCAACATCCATTGATCTATTCAGAATTACAGAGTCAGCTATCAGATAAACTATAATTTCACCATTTCTGCATCAATCAAGCAAAGAACAAGTTGACGATTCATTGGAAGGACAACGTTGAAGACAGTACCTTCAGTGCTGAAAACCATGTGCCACGTTTCTCCAGGAGCATCATCACCGGTGATCTTAGTGTTCAAAAGACATCTGCCAATGTAAGGCGTCTTGGGCTTGAACTTGTTAACAGTCACACCTTCGTCATCTTTCTTGGATACCTTCTCAACCTTAGCAGGTGCCTCTGTAGTGACCTGGGCTTTGACAGGAACCACTCTTCCACCAGCAGACACATCTCTGTAGTATAATGGCACCTAAACATAAGCAGAAGACGGAAAAGATCACAACTTCATTAGCCAATTCCCATGAAAGTTACTAATCACGTGGATAAAACTTAATACCTTCCTAAAGGTGATTCTTTCTGGTGAGATTATGGACGTTCTTGACTGAAGAGAAGCGGACTTGGAAGAAGGAAAGGAGACTGCAGCAGTTACTGCAGTAGCCATGGTGTTACGACGAAGAAAGAATAAGAAGAGATGGCAGAGTTGGGAAGTGAAGGAGGGAGACAAGGATGGGAAGACCTTGCGTTTTTGGCCAGTACAGAATTTATGGATTGCGTGGATGAGAATTTGGAGGTAATGCAGTGGTTGTTATAAGGATAAGTCGGTTGGGTAAGTATATGACTCTGGCTTCTTCTTCCAAGTAAAACCATGTTTTTCATGTTCTTTTCCGATTCACTAGACCAAAAAGGAGAACACAAAAATGGAAATACGGGTGCTGGCATGAGTGCTGGTCATTTGGTCTCAATTTGAAGAAATACTTCAAGAAATTAAGAATTTTGAGTTAGGTATTGTTTATTTGTTAATATAAATGTAATTAAATGAAACATGCCATATCAAATTTATAAATTTTCAAATAATATGTTTTAAAGATACTTTTCAATATTTTAAAATAGGCATTAGAGGAAGTACAATATTAAATTGTCAATCTCATATTACATCAGCTGGCCATAAGAGCGACCTTGTTTTGCTTATGATAGTCCTTCCAAGCTATCTCAAAAACCCGGGATGGACTATGTTCTTAGTAGACGACAATACACCTTCAGGAACTCAAAGATTACAATCTGCTGGAACCCCGTATGGGGACTTTGAATGGACATGCAAGCAAATGAGATGTTAATCAATGAGCACTCTAAAGAATTTAAGTAGACTACAGAAAAGAAGCTAACAGAGCAGAGCAACTAATCGAATGTACACTGAACGAGAAAATGGCATGGGACGCTTAATAATATTTTAATGGAATCGCCTTGAACCCCTGGACTGATAAAGCTCCAATCTACTTTTGGCCTGGTCAAGCAAAGGAGGCATTGTTGGGTCTTGAGTGAAGTGAGTTTGCTTGGTGGCCCAATCTAGGACAGTAAGCACCTCAGCCTGTGCAAGCTCCTCGCTGTCCGGTACATGCAGGGCAACGTAGCACAATAGAGGCAATGCTGAGAGTTGAACAATCTGTTCACCAAAATAGACAAGCTGGACTAAGTGCTTTGCCCCTCCCGCACTTAAAATGGCCTTAGAGTGATCAAGATGGAGATAGTTGTCCGAACAGGCAAACTTTGTGAGGGCTAGACAAGCCTCCCTCGAGACCTCCGCTTCTCCTTCATCAAGAAGCTTAACCAAGGGACCAATAATCCTTGTCTCCGTAGCCCGAAATGTCCTTGCTAAATTCCCAACAGATTTGATGCAAGATATCAGAAGGCCTGAATCAGCCTTCTCAATGATCCTCAGGAGCTGATCGATAACTGCTTGGCAAGCGTGTGAATTAGGCTTAAATGCTGATCTTCTCAAGTCAGTGTTTTTCTCTGCCACCGCCGTGATCTCCATCAATGCCATGGCAGAGTTGTATTGAACCTCATCACACCCTTTTTCTAAAAGGACCGCGAAACACAGGAGTGCTCTCGATTCAGTTATGCTGCGACAGATTGAGGAGTTTCCTTTGGCCAAATGCCAGAGTGCCCTTGCAGCCATTGCTTTCATGTTGGCCTTAGTGGCAGGATCTTCATGCTCCCTCCCCTTGAGATTTCCAGCAGAAAGCGAATGATTTGGATGACTATTTTGCTTCACATTGTTGCCGCCATTGCTTTTTGGGACATTATTATGAGGTGCGCCATTGATATTCGCACCTTGTCCTTGGTTTGTCAGTTTATAGGCGGCATTCAACGCCATGGTATTGGTAACCACATTGTGCAACTGACTTGTAACCTCATTATCCATAGAATGAGCAATATGACTATGATAATCGTCAATTGATGGCTTAGCTACAGAAGAATTGTTACTCGCAACAGCAACTGCATGGATCGAGGTTCCCTTTTGGCTGGTAACTGCATACTTACTGTGTTCCTGAACTGTCTCAAAAGCAAGATGACCAACCAACAACCGAATTATATTATGCTGCGCAAACAGATCTTGACACTTTGGATAATTCCCTGCAAGTTCTGAAACAGCCCAAGCCACCATAGCCTGAACTTTCATGGGACCTTCTTTCAATATTTTCCCAAACACCGAACAAACTCCTGCAAGAATCATGTGATCAACGCTTTCTGGGTCACGCCCCAATAGCCCAATAGCTCTGGCAGCGTTCTCTTGACCTTCCGTCTTCCCCTCCTTAATCAACTTCAACAAAGGAGGCACGCCGCCTTCTTCAATAATCAATTTACCATACCGATCATTGCCTCTCGCAAGCGAAACAAGCGAAGCTGCAGCGTCAGATCTATCCTCAAGCGACCCAGTATAGAGGATCGCAATCTGTTCCCATATCAAACAAAGGATCGGCTCATTAGCCGCTATAGGAGGCAACCCCAGATACTCATCGCCACGATCATCGGCGGACGCTGATACACGCAAAAGCCACGACACATCGCCGATGGAATTCTCCAACTGAGAAGACATTTTACGGAACTGGGCAGTTGGGATAATCGTGAAAACTCGCTTCATGATACCATTAGCGCGACACTTGAGCACAAGGGCATGAGCTTTTTCGAGGACTTGTTCAGTGTCCTCGGTGATACGGAGAGCGGGTCGCTCGTAAAGGTCGGAGCTGGCTCGCGCAGCTTGTCGGAGTAAAGCAGCTAGCCTTTCTGTCTTGGATTTGAGCTCGTGACACTCTTGTTTAACCGAGCTCGCTTCATCAGCAACTTTGATCACCAGGTCCGCCAACTGAATCGGTTTTGCCAAGATTTGTTTCACCAAGTCCGCCATGGCGGACCAGTACCCAGGTCAAAATTTCTCAAAGAGATCGATTCCTTGATCCAACAACCAATAAAAGTTCAAACCTTTAATAAAGAAAGCCACAAAGAAATAGGGAGAGACGAGTTACAGTTCTTGATGGGCTTGGTTGGCGGTGACAATTGAAGGGCAAGAGCAAAAGAGAAATGTGAAGAAATGAGCCTGAAATGCGGCTGATTCTCTACGGCAATCAACAAGGCGGAGTAATCATGAGAACTTTCGTGTGACTTGAAGTTGGATTAAGGGAGAGAGAGATCTGAGTTTTTGGTTGGTTGAAACATATGCAGAACAAGTTGATCTGCTTGTCGGGAGTTTGAATAGTCTGAAAGTCTTCTGCTTTTCGTAGTCAGGCGGGGTTTACAAGGTCAAAGGCGTTCACACTCGTATCTTCTTATGCATAGCCATTTCTTTTTCTTCGACAATTCTGAACATGGTTGCATGAATATTCAATCAACTATAAACTTTAGGATGGTCGGATTTTATTTTGTGAAATTGTTTAATTTGACCACGAAAGTTCAAAACTTAAATACGAGTGCTATTTCTTATAGTTTTTTGTCAGAAAAGGAGGGATGACATATGTGAAGCAGAATACTTGTGTACAAGGCTTTCCAATTCCATTTTAACCTATAATTTGAACTAGTCAGGAAGGCTTTTCTGAATCTTCAAATTTTGGTATTTTATGGGGACAATTACTAGTAATCACGACATAACTTCTAAGATATTTGCTAATTTAATATGGGTTAGAGTCTCTTTTTTATAGTCTTAATCAAAAGGGTATAGTTGTATCCACCATCACATTGATACAATTTAAGGTGGAAACCTGTGATATAATTTGATGATACAGCGTCCATGGTTAAGCCGAATTATCAATTTTCCGAGTAAACTTAAATTTCTTTTTTATTCCTCTACGTGTGTATGAATAATTAACTTTAGACCTCAATGGGTGTGGCTTGATAGTTGAGAATGGAGCTTGACTTTAGTTAAGTCTTAGGTTCGATTTCATGCTAGTCTTTCTTGTAAGAGCATGGGGCAGTCGAAATTTTACCTATAGTTGGAGAACTAGTTAGGCTCTCAATGATGAGATGCATCCGCTTGGCCCGCTTGTGGGGTGGTGCACCAATTAGACTCTCAAAGAAGTGTACTCGCTTGATCCGTCTACGGGGTTTCCTAGAATTCAAAAAAAAAAAAAAGAATAATTAACTTTAATCTATGAATGGATCCCAACAATGTATATGTTGTATGTTACAGGTTCCAATGAATTAATCTTTGTCGTTGAAGGATTACGGAATTTATCATATATGAAATTTAAGATTTGGATAAAGACGTTATAGGATTTCAAATATACAAAAAGAATGTTTAAAATAACTGATAAGTAAGATGTCTTCCCTAATTAAAAACTATATTGCCATTATCAGAAATAATTCTGTCAACTTTGAGGAGTATGGCGTCATTACAATACCCCCTTCTTAATCTCCCACGAATATATAATTTTTAACAAATGCTATGTCCGTTGGTTCATACTTCATAGACACAACAATGGAAAAATGTTAAGACAATCCTTTTTCTCTTTCACCGTTATTTCCATTTTTCTAGTTGTTTTCTCATTTCTTTTGATCAACCATATATATTTGTAGATGTCTTACAAGTTGTAAGTGACACCGCACGTTATAAAATTTCAGTCCAGGTCTTCTTAAAGACCAATTTGTTAGGAAAATAAGATGATAAACTGATATATTCTAAATTTTTATTTGGATTGGTTTGAATAAGATTTAGCATTTTATTTATTTTTGCATATTTATTTGTACCGATCTATTTTAAACAGTTATTAGATTTTACAACAATAAAAGCTCACTTAAATGTAAAGCCTGAAAATGTTTAATAATACACAATCTTATCTTTAACTAACAGATGAGTTATTTTCAACGACAATAGACCTATTGATTGTCCTTTGAGTAAGAATGATACTTAAACGAGATCTTAATTCACCAAAAAGAGAGAAAGAAGAAAAATTATGGAAAATAAAAGGATTTGAAAAAGGATTGTGGGAAAAAACGAAAGGAAATCAGATTAAAAAGCATAAGTACTTAAAAAGAACAACAAACTGATCCAGGTAGACATGATCTTAATAAGAAAACTGTGAGCAAGAGTAAAAAAAAATTGAGATAATTATATAGAAAATTATTTTAAATCAATAAAAATCAACTTCATAATATTTGACAAATTTGCACTATAAATAACCAGTAAACATATAAGAACTTAGAACAATAAATAATATGACTAATTATAAAATTATAAAATAATATTAAAAAGTTGTTCATTTTACTTTTGTTTTTATGTTATATTTTTATAAAAATATGCTTGAATTTTAAAATCAATTGGTTAACTATAAAAAAAATTCAAAATTTCATCAAATTTTTAATTATAGCTTGAACTTTAAAAAATAGCAATAAAATACTCCAACTTTCAATTATTTTCAATTCTAACTCGATGTTAATCTCATCATTATCTTATCTGACATGACACTATCACGTGTCACCAAACCCCCACTAATTAGACATATAAGCGTCATTAAGAGGAGGATGCCTAATTAGCGAAACGACATTGTTTCTTGGCATTAGAAAACAACATCATTTCGCTTACTATCAAATGCCATTCTCTTCTCCTCTGTTGATAGCCCCAAAAGTCTATAACTAAAATCCCTAATCTCTTTTCTATCGATAACTCCAAAATACGAAACTAAAATCCCTAATCATCCGTGGGTGCTTCTTCTATAGCAAAGTGAATTACTCCATCAAACCAACAAATTTTCTTTTACGAGTGAGTGCTTCATAAGAGAGTGGTTTTGTCGTTGGGAAAAAACTAAAAGTTTGTGAAATTGTAACATTAGATTTTGGAGAAAGCTTATTCTTCGTCAATCTCAGACTCTAAATCCATAATTTCTTCTTCTCTCACTCTCACACTATTGTTCTCTCAAACCTAAATCTATAATTTCTTATCATGCACTCTCACTTCACACCCTCATTCACAACAAGTCAATTTCGATCTTTTCTTTCCTTTTGGAATTTTAATTCCAATGTTCTTTCATTTCTCCGACTTTGGGTTATTTTGATTTTTCCATCATCTTAAGATACTTGATGACGTGGAATTGTGCCATTGATTGCCATGTCTTATGTGGCTTCTACAGAGAAGCAGTTGACATGTTATTGCTGATGTTAAATTTTTGCATGGAACCTGATGAAGCAACATTTGTTTTAGTCCTATCTGCATGTTTTGCAATGGGGGCATTAGACGTTAGGAGATGGGTTCATTTTGGATTAGACATACTGGCTTTGTTCTTGATTCACTATTAATGAAACGGTATGTTATTGTATTAGGGTTTCAATAGGTGAGGGTACTTTGTTTGTAAAGGTATATTTATGGTGCCCATATACCCATGGAATATAGTTTATAGGTGTCGTAATGATGTGGCCTCTCTTCACCATTTTTGGACATTTAATTATTTATTGGGTGAATTTATGAAAAGAAATCATAGTGGTGCTACATTTAATGTAGTAATTAAATATTTGTATGATGATATTATAACAAGTTATAAAGAAATATGGCCAGAAATACAGTATATGTAGCTTTTGTTGGGTATGCACCTGATATATATGTGACATAGGAAGAGTGTGAAGTGTTATTTATTATTCTTTTGATAGTGTAGCAAAAGTTGGAAGGATATATTCTCAATTTTGTGAAGAGAAAGCATTATGTTCAACGGTAAAATAAATGTAATACATATTATTTATTATATGTGATAATTTAATTGGATTCAAATATAATTAATATTGATATTTCTATATATAATAAAGATTTTGAATATTGATTACCCCAATTGTAATGCCTTGATGAAGTTATAGATTTCAAATGCTAAGCCTAACATTGGTTAACATTTTTATTAATATGTTGATACAAAAGTAAGTAATTCAATTATTGTTTATAGAAATTTCAATCATATAAATTAATGTTAATCAATATTCAAATTGAAAGTCTCTAGTAAGTACTTGGTATTTTTGAAAGACATAAAAGTTTGTTTTTGTCGTAAAATATGTCAACCAAATTTTGCGCATTAGGGTAAGAGTCTTGTTTGGAAGATGTGTTGTTGTTCGCAAGAAGTAAGTATATGTAAAAATTTAGATGCATTATGCAAATTTATGACCCTAATATTTGTGTTTATATCTTTATTTTGTAGGCACCATGCGATTTCATAGCTTAGTCATCAGACGTAAGTATAAAAAAATGGAGACATTGTAATAGTTAGAAGAGCAAATGTAATTATTATGTTTATTAGGAGTCTTTTGTCTTTTATTCAATAACCTACCATTTTAAGATTCAATTGCAAGCTTTTGATGTTGTTAAGGAAACTACAATTATTATAACGTTATGCATTTCAGAAATAACTATAATTAATCCAAGTTGGGTTTCAATTACAAATCAAAAGGAGTTGGGAATGTGCCAAATCTATCTCTCAATTGCAACTCAATACATATAAGAAACTGTCATAGATATGCCTTCAAGCTTGTCTTTTTAAAATAGTGAAATCAAATGTAGAAAATGCATGTAAAATTTTGATAGTGCTAATCTAGAAGGCCGTTAACCCTATAATTTCCTTACCCCATATGAAACTTTTTGTTAGATTTTGTGATTGTTTAATAACTCAATCGAACTCAAATCTTGGGAAACTAAAATTAATAATAAAGAAACTACAATAACTATAAATCGTATCAGTAACAGACTTCAGCCTAAGACCTGTCTTATCAAACATGTTGAAACTCACAGATTAATACTAAAAATTGAAATACATACAGACATGGATAGTGGAATACTTGTACTTTAATACCTTCAACATATGAAAATGGCAAAAAATCTCTTCCCACAACTCAAAGGGGAGTAACTAATGGAAAAAAAAAAACAACAATCATGCATAACAACAATAAAATCAATATCATTTTTTAAGAGTAAATTACAAAGTTAAAACAAGCAAATAAATAGGTAACAAACATTGACATAATTTTGGAAACTCAAACAATATCCAAAAATAATAAAAAACTGTGATACAGTTTGGTTAGCATTACTCTAACTACTTGGTGCAGCTCTTTTAGCTATGAGCACCATCTCCACATGCATAAACCGGCTCCAACAACTCCACATGTATAATCTAACTCCAACTCCACAAGTGCTAGTGTACAATCACTCACACCATCTATAAATGTCCTTATTATGTTTTAGGCTTAAATCCATCAAGCTTCTAATGGACTAATATGAAAATTTGTAAAACATAGACATTTCACTATGTCCTTTATCTTCGGAAATCCCTTTTAGAACTAGCATGCTTAGTTTATCAACACCCATATTCTTTTTTCTTTTAATCTTACCTTCAACATAGTTATTTTCTTGCCTTTCCAACTCTCTACCATAATGAAATTCAAAATTTACCAACATCTGCAAAGGGAAAGTGAGATTAAATACAAAATGATAAATATTCCAACAACTAAAATGAGCAATAACTAAGAAGAAAAAAAAGAAGCAACAACTAAGATGAGCAATTATATTCTTTCTATTAAAAGCAATATAATATACAAGAAACCACTAAGCTTACATATACATAGAAAAATTTCCTGCTTAACTCTTCTGACGTATATAGTTCACCCACTTTTTCAGTTGCAAGGAGATAAGTAAAAGGTCAATATGATTAAATCATTATAATACAATCATTACATCATAATAATACACCCACATTTACAGAAGCAAGGAGCTTTATAAAAAGCTAATACTACATCATAATAATAGAAACTGAAATGTTTAAACTTAGGTACTAGAAACATACCTTTACAAATTTCCTAAAGCTTTTTCATAATACTTCACCACTTAGCATGCCTCACCTACTAAAACCATCATAAGTAAGTCATTTTGAGGTGTACAAATTAAAAAAAGAATGTTTCCACATCAATAAATAAGAAACTAAACTCAAAATTTTTAGAGAAACAATGGTATTCAAATAGGATAACAAGCAATAAAAGCAACCAACACATACCCCATCACCAACTTCACTTAACAGGCAACCTTTTATTCTCAAGCCGGGATGAAAGGGAATTAAGGTGAACTTATACAACTTTTAGATAAGCCTCCCAATATAGTTTATGTTTGGGTAGTGGGGAAAGAACAATGATGGTCTCAACATAAGAACTACATCAATAATTCCTTCAATTGTAAACGCAAACTAAGTTACTTATTGCTTCAAACCAATTATTTGAAGAAAAAAGAAAAATTATAAATATTCACTTTTCAAAATTACCTTATATTGATAGTTTATTTATCAACTAGCATATCCCATTTATGCAATTTATTTTCTTGATAGATCCACATAATCTATTCCTTTAAGCCTTTAACCAATTGATGTGCCACGGTTTGGATTTTGTTAAACCTTGGGGTTAATTGGATAAATATATAATATATGTTAATTAAACCTACCAACTAATAATATTGTTAACTCTTACGTAATATGTTATAGAGAGTTAACTTGATATCCTCTATCAACTAATATGTTAAGCAATGTATTGATAGTTTATTTATCAAACCTCTCATGTTCTAGATTTGAATTACACTAGTAACTTCTTGTCTTTTAAAACTTCTTCCTTATTCTATTAAAAAGCTTTATTCGATGTTCTCCCTTACAATGGTTTCTTAATATAAATGAACCATATCTCAATATCTCACAATAAGTGTATTGAAATTTTGAAATATAGTTATATATACGTTTAAATTAATTAAGATTAGTGATAAATTGATAACAATCAGCTTAACAATCTCTTTACAATCAATTTGAAAATTTAAAATACAACTATTTTTTCAAACACTCACAAACTCCTCACAAAAAAACTACTGTCTTTCTTCATGAAACTGTTAGGATACGTAAATTAAGGGAATTTTTTGTATGGAAACACAACATCATTTGGGAGCAGAACATTTTCAGATGATTGCATAAATAAATGAATATCAAATTCTAATTTCAAACTCTAGTACATAATAATTCTTATTGATTAAATTATCTTTCTAATAGTTCTGACTCCTGATCTTTAAGAAAGAATGTAGTCACTACACATTTTGACTTTTAAACAACATTCGAGATATATCTTCTGCTTGTTTGTTACTTTTGTAGTATTTTGAAAATTTACTACGTCTATTGACATATATATTGGTTTATGCTGAATAGCCAATCGATTAACTGTAATTTAGTGATAAAATAATTAAAGATATTATTTATTTTATACATTGTAAAATATATATGATAAAATCTATGAGATAATTATATATTGCAAATAAAATTATGATGAGATTATAATTATGAAATTCATATTATATTTATATATTATCTCTAAATTATTAATAATCATTGTTCTATTAAGGCTGAACATTAATAAAATGTAAAAAGACTAGCATACATTATGTTTTTCCTTAATAAAGGAAGTAATCAATTTCATAGATTAAATTATAAAAATACTTAAATAAACGTGTGAGCACTTGTTAGATAACAAGTTTATTGAACTAACACCACATGAGAAATCCATTTGAAACATTACTTATATGTCTATGGAAATTCTCATTATGATGATTGTATAAGTGATCTTTTGAATTAAGGTCTCTAAAGTTATCTTATATAGGGATTACTATATTTTGATACTACTTATAACATATTCTAATCATAGCTAGTTCAGTTGGTAATCATTAGATGTAACATAAATTATATGGTGGTAGTTAGTGATCAAGATATGATTCATTACCCTAAAGTAATTAGGGAGAATGTTCTATTGTTCTTAATTAATGTTGATTCAGAAAATCTTTGTTCAAGGTGAAATGACACTTTGTAAATGGTTTATTAATGTCAATAATTGAATCAATAGCTATTGATGGAGAATTAATATGTTTGGACTCAAAATAAAGTACATATTTATTTCATGCTTTATGTTTAATCAGAATATTGTATGTAGAAAGAATTGAATTATAAGAAAATATTGTAGACAAAAAAGTTAGTCAAGACCACTTTGACATTCCTAAATATCTGAATAGTATTGATGTGTTTCTTTGTAATATCCCGACCTTGATGGGAAGGGTATATGGGTCAAATGGGTACAGGCTAGTTTGTCGCATTGCATAGTTCGATATGAATCTGTATTTGGCCTCTAATTGTAGAGGATTGAGTCAGTTGGCACATGCACATGTAGGTACATGCATTCATGGCATTTCCCGGCATTTGATTGTGTAAATGATTTGAATTGTGAATTTGTGAGATACTTAGATTGGATTATGATATATTGGGAGTTATGGAATAATTGGGTGTGAATAGTGGAATTGTAACTGTACAAGAGTGATCGCAAAGTGACAGGGAACTTTAGGAAAAGTTTCTGGAATAATTAGGAGAAAATGTCTGGACCGAAAATTTTCCGAGTGGCGGACCGATTGACTGAATAGAACCAAAATAATTGTCTAATGGCAATGGGAATTTAGAATTTTGAGTTTAGAAATTTAATATATCGAGCCATAGAAATTGGAGAAGAATTGGACTGGTAATGAACTGAAAAGAGAAAGAGATTTAAATGTATTATGAGGATAAAGACTAGAGGTATGATAGTTTTACCTTTAAAAGTCATAAGATTTGGATTTGGCAGAAAAACCTTTCCTTTCTCCCTAGGGCTCGATTCTCCTCCATCGATTGATCCTCCGTTTTTCCTCCTTGCGCGATTGATCGTTGGTTTGTTGTTGCCTCTTCTTCCTTGTGCAAATCCCAGCCTAAACCCTAAGGAAGATGATGTTTGGTATGGCTTTGAGAGCTAAACAGTTGGTGTTAAAGGATTAGGGATTTTCGGAGATTTGAAGGTTTTGAGTTTGATTTGGTAAGTATATGATTTAATGTCGTTATTTATTGTGTTTAATGCATTTTTTGGGGTTAAATATGAAAGATTGTGAGTGTTTAGACGAGTTAGGACTGGTTTTAGAGAGAGAATGGGCGAAAACCGATCGGAGAAGACGACCTGCGAATCGCACGTCGCGGCGTGCACGAAGCCTCACCGTGGCGAATTAACATTTAATTCGTCACGACGAGCGGGTTGGTAGACGTCGCAGCGAGCTTTAAAGCGTTGGACGCCACATCGAGCTCCTTCTGACGTCGCGGCGAGCTCGAGTTCATGGCGTCGCGACGAGCTCTTCTCCATTGCGT
Source organism: Erythroxylum brevipes (assembly GCA_027479065.1). Taxonomy (NCBI): domain Eukaryota; kingdom Viridiplantae; phylum Streptophyta; class Magnoliopsida; order Malpighiales; family Erythroxylaceae; genus Erythroxylum; species Erythroxylum brevipes. The sequence continues at coordinate 15,842,506 of JANIHY010000210.1, read as the reverse complement.
CGCGGCGAGTCCTAAGGGAAACGTTTGCCGTAGCGAGCGACATCAGACGTCGCGGTGAGCAACATCAGACGCTGCAGCGAGTGGTTTGAAGTCGCGGCGAGGGGATGATTTTCTGAAGTGATTCAGATTGGTTTTTGGGGCATAACTAATGGTGTAGACCTCCAATTGAGGTGATGTTTGATTCGTTATGACCTAGAGAACGAGGTCTACAATTGAGGAAAAGAATGAGAGTTTGAATTCAGGTTTTCAAGATCTTAATCAGTGAAAGAAAGTTCAGAATATGAGTGTGTTTCAACCTAAGGATTGTTTTAAGTAATTGAGGTATAATATTGAGGTTTCTAAAGGAAAAGAAAGGCTATTGGAGTGTAGAACTAAGCATAAAGATTGAATTCGATCTAGAGAATTGTGATATTGATTTTGAGGTAATACCATAGCGAAAATGACTTGATAAATTGATTGATTATTAGAATTGAAATTGGGGAGCTCCATAATATGGTATTGAATCGAATGAGCCAACATTGATCAATTGAGTGGAAAGTTAGAATTTGACAAAAGAAAGTGGAAAATGGGGCTTAGTACCGGGAAAATCATGAATAGGCATAGTACATCTTTTATTCAAGGCATATGCGTCATCAATTATCTTGACTGTGCATTTTGTAATGACTGGAATTATTTGATTATTATAGAGGCTCCGATGGATCGATAATCCACGGATCGTGCTGAGACTTCCAGGCAGGTAGCTCGGAAGTTCAGGTGA
>JANIHY010000210.1:15818735-15829734 GCA_027479065.1 Erythroxylum brevipes | reverse complement strand
CTCGCCGCGGCGTGTTCATCATGCGCCGCGGCGTGCGACCATCGTCACGCCCAGAAAACCCAGAATTTCCCAGATTTCGCTGCTATAATCCATTCCTTTCTCTTTAAAACACCCCTAAACAACCTTCTAACATTAACACAACTTATCCTTAACCTTCAATCCATCAAATAACCGTTTTTTTCATCAAATTCCCAAATCAAAATCACATTTACCCTAAACGTATATCATCCGAAACTCTCTAACATTCTAAACAATTAATCACTTAATTTCATACTTCAATCAAAAGATTAAACACATAAATGAGTTGCAACTTACTTGATTAAGCTTCTAAACTCTTCCAAATCACCAAGAAAATCTCAACTCCCACGATCACGCACGTCCACGGCAACTCCAAAATCCACCCAAATCCATTTTCTTCCAACTCCAAACCAAAGGGATAAATGATCAAAGGCAAGGGAAGATTTCGGTACAAGAAGGTAGCAAGAAACAACTCCAAGATGCAAGGAAGAAGGAGAACGAAGCAATTTCTCAAGGGAAGAAGCTAGCATCGGATCATATTTTCAAAGAGGAAAGATATAAATACTAAGACTCACTAAGGCTTGTTCGGCAATTTCAATTGCCACAAGTCCGAATCGAACAACCTCAAACCAATTTCAAATTCTAATTTCTCCCGAATTTTAATAGTTAAACCCTAATTCCTCAAATCACATTTCTAATCAATTTATGCCCCTAAATGATTAATTTCGGAACCAGAATTCCAATTAATCAGCCATTAGGTCAATATTCCGGTCCGGACCTAGTTCTCCGAAAATTTCCAGAAAAATTTCTATAATTCCACAAAAATAGAAAACCTCTAATCGCATACTCCAAATTTCAATTCTCAATTTCTAAATTCAATTTGACTCTCCAATTTCATAAATCGAAGCTCTAAAATATCAAATTTTACTAATAACACAATTTACTTTAAATCATAATTTCTCCAATTCACAATTCAAAGCACACTCAACCTCAATCATGATCACAATGTCTCCCATAACACAAACAAGTCGGAATTATGTCATACATGCATGTACATACATATGCTTATGAAATGCTGAACATTTATCATATATGCAGAGGCTATGAATATAAATGCAAAAATACGTATACAGAACACGTATGAGAGGAACTGTACACATCCTATCAGTGACGGGATGTTACAAAGATCCCATCTTGTATATAAATAAAAACTATACAAAATAAAAATACGAAAAATATTTCCTTTCCTTGTATGTTTACATGGTTCCAAAGCAGAGGGTTTATATTTTATATTAGAAGTTTGAGTTTGACTCACTATTTATAGTGACTTTTGAGGCTCATCCTTAAGAGTCTCCAGTCACCGACCAATCTTTCAATGCTCACCGTCGACATCCTCAGATTCTCTAGCCATTGACTGGCCACTCCCAAAAGACCAATTGTCAATAGCTCTGTGAGTGAGCCAAACATGCGTGCCACTTGAAAGCGTGTGGAAGCGAATGTGTTAGTGTTGTACCATCTTACAGATGATCCACCTACGGTTGGAATAAGAAGATAATGGTTAAAAGATGATGCTAGGTTATTTTTGCAAATTTGGAATTTGATAGATATTGAAGTGGTTAGTATGATTAATAATTGTGAGTATGTTAAGCAATTAAAAGATTATCTAGAGTTTTTATATTTAAGATAAGAGAGTACTTCTCATATTTATGAAGTCTATAAGAATTTTTATTAGACTGAACAACATGATCACTCTCTTCAAATCTATTTCATAAATTTTAAAAAGGTTTATGAAGAATTAAATGTCATGTTACTTTGTAGTTCTAATGTCAAAGGACAACAAACTCATAAGAAAATGACAATCATAAGCTTTTTGGTAAGCCTCAATTGTCAATTTGCTCCAGCGAAGTCCCAAATTCTCTCAAGTAAGAAAATCTCCTCTTTAAACTAGGTCTTCACTAGAGTACTCCATATAGAACATAGTATTGTTATTGCTCCATCTATTTAGGCTTCAAGTGCTCTAGTCAGTCATAATAGTGGAAGATCATCCAATCAAAATCCAAACAAAGGAGGCAATATAGGGGTTTAGGATAAGAGGAACCAAGATACAGGAGGAGTTGTATATCGCTACTGTCATGAACTGAGTCATATTAAGCAAACTTGTCTAAAGACGCAAAATAGGGTCTTAGAAACCTAACTCCACTTGTGTTGCAACTATTTCTACCATTACACCTAGTATCTATTCAGAGTAAATAGATTTGGTCTCCGCAGATGAATTTGTTATGTCAATATCAAGAAGCATTAAAAAGCTCTTGTAATTCTTTCCTTGCTATAGTTGAGATAGGTAATTACAACGAGTGACTTCTTTCATCCTCCAACACCTAGTGCGTCATTGATTATATTGCAAATAATTGCATGACATATAATCCAAATCTGCTTACCACCGTTAAATCCCACAATTCTCTTTCCACAATTATTTTAGCATATGGTTCTAAGTTTTATGTTCTTGGTTTTGGAATAGACCATCTAACTCCTTTAATGTCCATATCATATGTTTTAGGCCTACTAGGCTTTTCATTTAATTTAACGTCCATTAGCAAGATTACTCAGGCTTTAAATTCTTGTATCTCGTTTTTCCTTGATACTGTCTTTTTCAGGATCTTATGATGAAGAAGATTATTGGTAGTAGATATGTAACAGGAGGTCTCCATATTTTGGATATTTTTGAGCGAGTGCCTATACGTATTGCTTGCTTTATGATCATAACTCCTTTTCAAACACAATATCGGTTAAACCATCCTTCTTTGATTGTATTAAAGAAATTTTGTTTGGAATTTCAAAATGTGTCGTCTCTAAATTGTCAGTCACGTCATTTTACAAAATATCATCGTGTACTTTCTAATCCTTAAGTCAATAAAAGAGCAAAGTTTCCTTTTAAATTAGTTTATTATAATGTTTGAGGTCTATATCCTATTGCATCCAAGATTGAGTTTTTTTACTTATTATCTTTGTTGATGAATTCTCTCAAATAACTTGGCTTTAATCAATGAAAAATCGCTAGGAGTTATTTTCCTATTTTATTGCCTTCTGTGTTAAAATCAAAACACAATTTAACATTTTTTTTATATACATTACAAAGTGATAGCGACAAAGAATATCTTTCGGATTCCTTTCAGACTTATACGTTTAAAAATTGCATTCTTCACTAGACATCTTATGTTAACACTCCATCACAAAATGGCGGTGCTGAAATGAAAAACAGGCATCTCCTTAAAACAGACAGTGTACTTTTGTTTCAAACATATGTCCTTAAATGCTTTAGGTTGATGCAATTTTAACAACCTATTATTTTATCAACCTTATGCCATCATCCATCCTTTATCATAAAATTCCTTAAACCTTTGTTCTCCAATCAACCTCATATTTTTTGGAGTACATTTTTTATTCTTGTTCTTCTTCCTCTATTCACCAAATTAGATCATAAGTTCGTTAAATATGTCTTTTGGAGGTATTCTCGTCTTTAAAGAGATATTAATGTTGTTGCCCCAACCTTAGTAACTACCTTATGTTTTCTACCATTACATTTTTAATATATTACCTCTTCCAACACTTCTAGTAGTTAGAGGGAGATTAATGATTTATCAGTGTATTAAATCACCCACCAATCACCGAATGTTGCTTTGACACCTACGATTTTAGTGCACCTCCACCTATTCATTATATCTATCCTAGATGACAATATGTTCCTGATACACGTCTAGCACCAGTTCCTTTTTTGACATCAGATCCCGCTGAGACTGAACTTGACATTCCAATTACTCTTTGTAAAGATAAATGCTAATGTACTTGCCCAATTTTAAGTTTTCTTTCTTATAATCATTTTTCATCTTCTTCTTACTCTTTTGTTGCCTCTCTTGACACTTTATCTCTTCCCAAAATTGTTCACAAGGCCTTATCTTATCTTGACTAGTAAGTGACAATGATAGAAGAAATCAATGCTCTAAATGCTAATGGTACTTAGAATTTAGTGGATTTACCTACAAAAAAAAAAGGTTATCATATGTAAGTGAGTATTTTCCATTAAAGTCCATTCTTATAGCTCAGTAGCTTATCTTAAAGCTTACCTTCTTGTTGAATGTTATCCTCAGACTTATGGTGTGGAATATTATGATACTTTCTCTCTTGTGGCAAAATTGAACTCATTTCATTTGTTTATTTCTATAGTCATTACCTATTGTTGGTCTTTATATCAGTTAGACAAAAAAAATGCGTTCTTATATGAAGACTTATAGGATAAGGTTTATATGGAGCAACCACCTGGGTTTGTTGCTCATGGAAGCATAGGAAAATGTGTTATATTCAAAGATCTCTATATGGTTTAAAACATAATCATCATGCCTAATTTAGCAAATTTAGATAAGCAGTTGAACAATTTAGAATGAGCAAGAGCAAGTCTGATCACTCAGTTGTCTATAAACACTGTACATTTGACATTATCATTCTTGTTGTGTACTTAAATGATATTGTTATTACTGGTAGTGATGTATGGGAATTTCATCTTTGAAAATATTTCTTCATAAATAGTTATAGATGAAGGATTTAAGAGTATTAAAGTACTTCTTGGGAATTGAGGTGACAAGGAATAAGAAAGGTATTTTTATCTCAAAGGAAATACGTGCTTGACTTGTTGCCCGAAACAGGGAAACAAAGGGCTAAACCATATAGTGTCTTTATGTCACCTAATTTGTAACTCACAAAAGATGGATATTTGTTTGAAGATCCTATGAAGTATAGAAGACTAGTTGGGAAATTGAACTATCTTACGATAACTCATCCTAATGTTGCTTATTCAATTGGCATTATGAGTCAATTTATGTCTTCTCTGACAATTCATCACTGGTCTTGTTTAGAGTAGATTTTATGTTACTTAAAGGAGCTTCTAAATAAGGAATATTGTATACAAAACATGGTCACACTCAAATAAAGTGCTTTTTAGATGCATATTGAGCAAGATCTAAGATTGAGAAAAAAAATCCAACATAGGCTATTGTCATTTTGTTTAAGGAAACTTTATCTTATAGAAGAGTAAGAAATATAATGTTGCATCTCGCTCAAGTGTAGAATCAGAATACAGAGTTATGCCCCAATCTGTGTGTGAAATAATGTACATATATAAGCTATTGAATGAAATTGGTCTCAAAGATTCAAAGCCAGCAAAGTTATATTGTGATAACCAAGTAACTCTTTATATAGCTTCTAATCCTATATTTTATAAAGAACTAAGCATATTGAGATTGATTGTCATTTTGTTTGTAAAGAGGTGCATCAAAACTTAGTTTCTACAAGATATATAAAGACTAGAGAACAACTAAGAGACCTATTTACAAAAGCTTTAAATAGGACTCAAGTTGAATATCATTGTAACAAGCTGGGCATGATTGATATTTATGCTCTAGTTTGAGGGCTTACAAATTATGTATATAATCATAGGGATCAATTATATGATTAGATTATAGATTAATATCCCTTCTGTCTTTAGATTTTTGTCAAAAATGATTTAAAATTAGGCTTATTGTTTTTTTTTTGCTTTATCATTATAGGTCACATATTTCTGAGTTTAAATATTAAAATAGTTATTCATTATTGTTACTAAGATTATATTAGTGAGCATGATAAAATTTGATAGTTGCTTTAGTGGTACATAATTTGATTTTGATAGTTAACATATTTATAGGCATGTTCGTTTTAGTTTTATATATTGCAATCATTGAATAACAAATATGAGTGTCATGACTTTCTTTATCTCTATTAATGTCCTTGTTATTTTTTTATTTATTTTTAATAAATTTGGTATCAAAACACTTTTAAGAGAATGATTAGAAATAAAATACAAAAGTTGAGTTAAATGTTAAAAAGGAAGTACAGTGACTAGCAATAATAATGCAATGAGTGCTATATAATCACTCGTTCTTATATTTAAAGGAGAAGGTTACGAATTTTAGAATTTTTGTCTGAAAACTTTGCTTAAATTTTAAAATTTTTGGGACTTGGTAAAATATGAGCATCCAAATTTTAATGAAGAAAGTAGATTATAAGAGAACAAGAAGAAAGATTATAAGATAATGGTGATCATTCATCAGTGTGTCTATGATAAGTCTTTTCATAAAATACAATGTTAACCACATCAAATCAAGCTTGGTCAATTTTACAAAGGTAATTTCAAGGTAACTTAAAGGTTATTGTAATGTGATTACAATCACTCAACGTGACTTTGAAACCTTAATCATAATAATTGGAGAATTAATTCTTAATTTTTTAATCAAAAGCAATGATAACATTCTATCAAAAGGGATCCTACAAAAATAAAAATAATGACATATGATTGTTTAAAAGGTACTCAGAGGCTTGACTCTAAAATTTGATCATGTAGTAACTACCATACGAGAATCTAAAGATTTGCTAATTCTTTTCAAGTTTATTAGTCCAGAGTTAATAAATCACTTTAAAAGAATGAACAGAAGACATTACAAGTGAAGGACATTGCTAAAATAGGAAAAGGTGAATGTTTAATAAGTATATACTATGAAAGAGGAGGATTTTATGTTTGTAGTAATGGAAGAGACAAAGGTAGATATAGTGAGCAAAGAAACACCAAGAATTTCATTTAGTGTTGTCACTATAGGAGATATGAACATGTAAAGGTTGATTGCTGGTACATAAACCAAAATGTAAAATTTTCAATAGAGAATAAAGAAAGTAATTTTTATGGTTTATTTTAATCCTAACCATAAGTTAGGCGATTTGTGGTTTATAGGTAGAGCTATTCAAATCATATAATAAGTGTAAAATCTATATTTCAAGAGCTTAATGAGACATAAAATATGAATATGTGACTTGTAAATGGAAAAAACACATGAAAAGAAAAGGTACAGTGGGATTAAAAATTGCTATAGTAAACTTAGGTTTTTACATAATGTCCAATTTGTACCCAATTTAAGATACAATCTATTTAGTGTTAGGAAACTAATGGCTATTGGATATTTTATATTATTTAAGGAAGATACTTATGCTATCAAAGAAAAGCAATTAGGCATAGTGATAATGAATGTCAAGATGACTCAAAGTAAAAATGTGTCATTGGAAGTTTCAAAATGGAAAGTTATATTCTTTCTACAGATGGAAAAATGATACAAAGATATGATATTTGCAATATGAGCATCTTAACATTAAGGGTATAAAATTTCTAAGCAATAAAGGTGTGGTTTTAGATGAAAATTAGATTTATTAATTTATGTGAAGGGTGTATATATGAAAATCAATTTAGAAAGTTATTTCTTGTTAGAAAAACTTAGAGAGCTTTAAAATGCCTTAAATTAATTCATGATTTTTATATGGGCTTATGTAAACAAAGTTATTTTATAAGAATCATTACTTCTGGCCTTTTACTGATGATTATAGTTAATAATTTGTACTTATTTTCTAGAAAACAAGTTAGAGAATTTTGTGAAGTTCAAACACTTTAAAGCTAAAGTGGAGAAACAAAGTGGATCTTACGTTAAAGTATTTCACACTGATAGGGGTGGAAATTTCTTGCCATTTAATATTCTTTGTGAAGAACATGGTGTTTTTAAGGAGTTGACAACTCCTTACAATCCAAAAAAAAAGGTTTCACTAAGCAAATGATTTAAATTGTTATAGATGATAATAAGTAAGCTATAATAGATGAAATTTTAAGGTAGAAGCTATAACAACATTTGTCTATTTATTGAATCTTTCTTTAACATGTGTTTTCATTAATCAAACTCCATTTAAAGCATAGCATGAAAAAAAAACCCATCTATGAGTCACTTAAGATATTTGCGTGCATTACTTATGCTTTTGCAAATTCTCAAGTTTGTTAAAAACTTAATGAAAAATCTGAAGATTTTTTATTTTCATTGGTTATTGTACTTAAGCCAATATAGATTATATAACCCTCAAAGTGGTAAGATTTTGATAAGAAAGGATGTCGTATATGATGAAAATGCAAGTTGAATTAGTGTACAAATGAAGAGAAAATGTAAGAACATGTTCATATAGTCAATGGAGTCTCCTTAAATTCAAATCAAGAGCTAACTTTAAGAAACTCACCAACTGGTTCCTCAATTACATCATCAAATTCATTTCCTTCAACATTGCCAAGCTCTCCATCTACACCTCAAAATTGAAACTCTTCATTCACCCTTGAAGAGCCTTTAGAAGAGATACAATTACAAATATATATAGATCTTTGACTAATATATATGTATCGTGTCAATTTGCTCTTATTGTTTCAAATCTTATAACCTATGAACAAGCAATTAAAAAAGGAGAATGATATATAATAATGGTGGAAGAATTGAAAATATTCGAAAAGGATAGAACATAGAAGATGATGGACTTAATGGAAGGCAAAATAGCAATTGGTTTGAAGTGGGTATTTAAAATAAAATTTGATACATATGGAAACATACAAAATTTGAAAACATGACTTGTGATAAAAGGATATATACAACATGTTATTGACTTTGAAGACAACTTTTCTTTAATAGCTCATTTTGAAACTATAAGGAATATTCTATAATTGGATGTACAAATATAATTTTAATTTTATCAATTTATTGTCAAGTTAACTTTCTTAAACGAAGATTTACAAAAAGAAGCTTATGTAACTCAACCATAATATTTTTTAATAAAAGGAAAAAATACAAAAGTGTATAAGTTGAGAAAGGAATTGTATGAATTGAAGTAGGCTCCTTGGGTATGGTGCAACAAAATTAATCAATATTTCTAACAAAATGAATTTTGATAAGTGTGAATGATCCCATTATGTATGTGAAGAAGGAACGTACAAATAAGTTCAATTATTATTATATTGATGATATCATTTGTACAAGATCTGCTAATTGTCTTGTGTATGAATTTAAGACACGTATGAAGAATGAGTTTGAAATGTTATATATGAATTTACTACATTATTTTCTTATCTAGTAAGCATAAGATGAGATTTTTATCTTATAGAAAAAATATCCTAAGGATCTTCTCAATAAATTGTAAGTTTGTAGTTACATAGATGAATATTAATGAACAATTATGGGAGAAGATTGAGTATAGATGGCTAATGTTTACATAATTTATTTAATAATAAAGGATGAGGAGTTCAATTCCTAATTAATACAAGTCAAATCCCAAAAGCCAATCCTTTGAAAGATTTGTTATTAAGGTAAAGGCTCAAATACTTTATTTATACAATCACCTCCTCCTCCTTATCTTTTTACTTTTAATATGGGAAATGGTTAGAGGACAAAGGTAATTGTATAAATAAAACATTTTAATCTTTGCCTCACAAAATTTATAAAGAATTAGGCTTTTGAGTATGATTTGCTCCAATTAGTCATTGGAATATTTGATATTTCTCTAAAAAGGTTAGCCTTTTGGGTTTGACTAGGACAAAATGTGTTTTAGACCATTTAATATTTTTCTAAAAGGGTTTGACTTTTAGGTTTAACCAAGTTTGAATGGGCCTAAACTAGTCTAAATAGTCGTTATTTTAATTACAGCCTGATTATGTCAGCCTAAAGCCCACTTAACCCTTAATTTTAGATCGAGTCTTTGAAGCCCAATCACACCTTAGATATGACCTTTAAAAACATTTTGTACATGTTCGAGCCTCCTGGCCTATTATTATTCCTACTAATGCTAAAAGATTCAAAAGCTTAATTGCAGGCTTAATTTATCTAACCTACACTTGACTTAATATTACATTTTTTATTGTCGTAATTTTTAGATTTACGCAACAACCTTCAAAGGTTCATCTTGGAGCAATAAATTGGGTTTTGATCAGTTACATCATTAAAACTATGGATTATGGGATTTGGTACTTAACAGATTCTTATTTTAGATTATGTGGTTTCAAAGACAACTACTGCCCAAGTTCTTTTGATGATGAATGAAGTATTTTGATAAACATTTTAACTCCAAGATCAATAACAGTTACTTAGAAGTCAAAAAAGCAAGTCACATCAACATCGTCGTTCTTAGAAGTTGAGTATGTTACAGCTACTTCAACAACTTGTGTTAGAACCCCTCCCTGGTGAGTCACGAGTCCGACGTCCTACGTGACATATGGACGAGTAGCCCACGAGGGAGGAATTCCCCACCACTTGAAGACTCAAAAACAAACTTATTTAATGCCATCTGAACTGATCTTGTAAGATTCACCCTAATCTCTCTCAATAAAAAATGATCTTCTTATAACACAAAATTAAATCCGATTCTTAAGATAAAATGAAAATTTCATGCCTCTATATTAATAAGAACTAAAAATCACCTCAATTTGATCTCTATAAATCGAGAAATCGCCCAAATACGGAATCATATTCAAAAACTCTATTCAATTATCTCCCTTCGATTTAATTGATTTTTGAAGCATGGGTTTTCTAAAAACATTTTCTACCCTCTCATGCAAAATTTAGAATTTTTGGGTTTGAGTTGATTTTTTTAAGATTAAATTGAAGGGAGATAATTGAATAGAGTTTTTGAATATAATTCCGTATTTGGGCGATTTCTCGATTTATAGAGATCTAATTGAGGTGATTTTTAGTTCTTATTAATATAGAGGCATGAAATTTTCATTTTAGCTTAAGAATCGGATTTAATTTCGGGCCCTAAAAAGATCATTTTTATTGGAAAGATTAGGGTGAATCTTACAAGATCGGTTCAGAAGGCATTAAATAAGCTCGTTTTTTAGTCTTCAAGTGGTGAGGAATTCCTCTCTCGTGGGCTACCCGTCCAGATGTCACGTAGGACGTCGGATCCGTGACTCACCAGGGAGAGGTTCCAACACTTATGGTATCAGAGAAAAAAAACTAAAAGAAAACTCTACACTTTCATGAAGAATTAAAAAAAAACAAATTGGCCTCTAAGTGAGACAAAAATCTCTTCAAAGTGACTGCTTAAAAATAAG
>JANIHY010000210.1:15689716-15705659 GCA_027479065.1 Erythroxylum brevipes | reverse complement strand
AATTAAGGAGTAAATTAGACTATCAATTAGTTGATTCCAAAATTCAGGTAAGGAAATCTTAGATTGTACTCTTAGAATAGTGTACGGTTCTTGAAACTTTGAATTTTTGTTATTAATAAATTATTTTATGACGAATCATAATTTGAATTAGTCATTAATTAAATTAATGATTAATAGTTACATATATGAAATATGTTTATTTATTTCACAAATAATTAACAAAGTATAAGGTGTTTCGCTTTAATATTTTGCTACATCTTATGAGGTGTATCACTTGTTAATTTGGGGAAAAATGTGTTAAATAGACTTTGACTTATGATAAGTTGTGAATAAATAGTGCAAATCATGAATATGTAGCTTACGTAGGATTGGCTACATTAGATGGTCGTAGATTGATAAGTTGGTTAAATATGAGTGAGCGATGGCTAGGTATATGTTAGTGGAGTAGGTACCGATGCATCCTCAATCCCTAGAATGTTTTGTGCCGATTGCTAGGTACTAGAGTTGTACCGGGATGTCTTGAGTCTGGGGAATATCCTGTGTCGAAGGCTAGATATTGGAGTGATAACAGGATACCAAATTAGATTGAGAAATTGAAGTACCTTATACTGATAGTTATACATCTAATTACGTTTCCATTGAGTGAGAGATTATAATAAGTAAAGATGAGCTAACAAACTGTTGAATCTAACCCTACTAGGTTAAGTAAGGCCCAGGCAATTCAGTTAATTATGAGATAAAACATAAATGAAAATAATAAGATAATATTAGTCTTAATTATTGCTTTGATAAAATTTTAAACGTTTGTTAATTATTCCGATAGGCTTAGTAATGTTGTGTATTTTAATATTATATGTATGTTTTAATCACTTGACACATACAAACAGACACACACATACACATATAGAGAGAGTTCTTTGATTTTAAATTTACGGTTAGTTACCCTTATTGAGTAGGCAACTCACCCTTTATCGTTATTTTTTTAGGAGATAGAGAGTTTTTCAATAACTCTAATACATGTGATTGACAGAGTGGAGTTTAGGTGGGCCAGCAGATTAAATTGAATAAAGTTATTTTTATTGTATATACTTTTGAACATGAAAGTTTGGTTTAGATGTGCTTGTACAGATAAATTTTTGTGACTGATGAATATCCTTTTTTTTGGAACTAATGAGGATTTTGGTAATTAATTTTATGCCTTTAGAACAATTTGGATAATTATGGTGTAAGAATTATTAGAGCATCACATTAGGTGGTATCATAGTAGGTTTACATTTCTAAAGAAAAAAACTAATGATATGTTTTTGTCTTATCTAGGATAGTTTTAGAAGATGATATTATTGGCCTAAAGTCAACTTAAAAATAGGGTAATTTGGACATACCTAATCAGAGGGTGCTAGAACTGATCTAGTAGGAGGAGAGGTGTCAGTGTTATGACAAATGTTGCGGTTCTTTCAGATGATGCAGTAGGCTGTTATCGCCTCTCCAACCCAAGGTCATTATGGGGAGATTGCAACTATGAGCGGATTCGTAGACAGGTACAGTGAAGTTTCGAGGTACTATTGATCCTGAGGAGGCTAAGGCATGGTAGAAGTAGATAGAGTTAGTTTTAGACCTTTTGAAGTGTACATTAGAAAGAAGATTGTAGTATATCATTTCATTATTTCAAGGATACTAACTTAGTGGAATTCAGTGAAGAGATCTTACGACACACGAGAGATGAGTTAGTAAGACTTCCAGAGAGAGTTTATAGAAAAATATGCTTGTGAATATATGAGATTGAAAGAAAATGGAGTTTACGAGTTTGGTTTAGACAAAGGAGATGTCATTTACAGATTATGAGGCTCACTTTGCAGCATTGTCTAAGTATGCACTAGAGACTATGATAAATCCAAAGGATATATATTACTTATTTGAGTAGGATTTGAAGACGAATATTCGCTTAGGTTTATGAGCTACTACTTTTGATTTCAAGAAGTTACTAGAGATTGCACTCAGAGTAGAGGATGTGATTGAACAAGGTAAAAGGAGAGGAAAGCTAAAAAGGCGACTAGAGAGTCATTATATAGAGGTGAGTCAGTCTGTTAAGAGGGGAGCTAAGAGAGTCGATGCTACATCAAGTAGGAGTGGTAGTTTCTACCAATTTAGTAGAGATCGAAGAGCTAACAAGGATTCATTATAACATAACACAACTAGTGCACCATTAGTTGGATTTGATAAAGGGGTTAGTTATAGGTTCAGAGGATCTTTTAACAAAGGAGTTAGAGGGTTATAGAGTTGTGCTAACTGCGAGAGAGTTCACAGAGAACCATATTGGGAATCCAATGAGATCAGTTAGGTATGTTATTTGTGGAGAGTAGGAGCACTTATAGAGGAGTTATCCAATAGTAGGGAGGAGTTCAGGAGTGAGGGAAGAGGAGATAATATGTGGTTAGAGTAGTGCCTTTGGTTTGGGTAGAGGTTCTAGTAAAATTGTTAGTAGAGGTGGTGATAGAAGAGTTGGACATGAACCAGCAGCGGTTACTAGATAGAAGAGTTAGATGTGAACCAGCAGTGGGTACTAGTACTAGTGGGACATTCTCAACATAAGACCAAACTCTAGAGAGGATATACCTTATGATGAGGAAGGAGGCATTCACAACAAATGATATCATTTTCAGTAGGATTTCATTATTTGATATTAAGGCTCATGTGTTAATAAACCCAGGATCTATATATTCATACAATTCTTTAATGTTTGCCTCTAGAGTTCTGGGAGAGGTTAATCCATTAGGATATGATCTAAAAGTGTAATTTCTAGTAGGAGAGTGTGTGTTAATAAAAGAGACATTAGTGGGGATTGGTGGAGTGGAGTTATTAGTTGACTTGATAATGATGGATTTAATATAATTTAATGTAATTCTCAGGGTGAATTGGTTGGTACAACTTCAATTTGTAATAGATTATTATGCGAATGAGGAAATGATATAGTCTTCTAGTAAATCAAAAGTGATATTTATGGGGGATGACAGAGTGGTCCCAGTATGTGTGATTTCAACGATGACTGCTTGGCGGTTATTATTAGATGGATGTGAGGTATATCTTGCTCATATTATAGATATAAGGATGTAAGTCTGAGGTTAAAAGATATTCTTGTAATGAGAGAATTTTTGGAGGGATTCTTAGATTAATTATTAGGTTTACTGCCTCAATGAGAGATAGATTTCACCCTTAAGACTATGCTCGGATTGCATCAATTTCTATTACACCTTACAAGATGGCTACTATTAAGTTACGAAATTTAAAAAACAATTAGAGGAGTTGTTGGAAAAGGGCTTTATTAGACCGAACACATCACCCTAGGGAGTTCCACTATTGTTTATGAAGAAAAAGGATGGTAGTATGAGACTTTGCATGGATTATCGACAACTAAATAAGGTGACCATAAAGAACAAGTACCTCTTGTCGAGGATAGATGATCTTTTAGATCAGATAAGGGGAGCTATCATATTTTTCAAGATTGAATTGAGATAGGGATACTGGCAGTTAAGGATGGCTGAGCTAAGTATTCCCAAGATAGCTTTTCATACTAATACACCAGCCACCTTCATGGCATTAATGAACATAACTGTTTAGGAGTATCTGGATCATTTTGTGATAGTTTTCATTGATGATATATTGGTGTATTTAGGGAGTAAAAAAGATCATGAGTAATATTTGAGAATTTTTTTACAGATTCCAAAGGAGAGACAATTGTATGATAAGTTGAGTAAGTGTAAGTTTTGAATGGAGCGGGTAGTTTTCCATAGACATATGATTTCTTGAGAGGAAGTGATGCTTGATCATACTAAGGTAAAGACAATTATAGAGTGGGAGCTGTCTAGAAATACATAAGAGGTAAGTAGTTTTCTGAGACTTGATGGATATTATCGGAGATTTGCAGAAGGATTTTCGATGATAACTAGCCTGTTGACCAAACTTTCGAAGGAATGAGTTTAGTTTGAGTGGACCAATCAATGTTAAGTATAGATTGACTTTTAACCCAATTTCGGTACTACCATCAAGTGGTGGAGGTTTTGAGGTGTATATTGATGCTTTGAGGGTAGGTTTGGGGTGTGTATTGATGCAGCATGGAAAAGTGATAACTTACGCCTCTCACTAGTTGAGATTACATGAGTTGAATTATCCCACCTATGATCTAGAGCTAGCAGCGACTGTACATGCGCTTGAGATTTGGAGACATTATTTATATAGAGAAATATTTTGAATCCTTACATATCACAAGAGCCTTAAATACCTCTTAACTCAGAAGGGTTTAAACTTTAGGCAGAGAAGATGGATCGAGTTGCTAAATGAATATAATTGTACTATTGATTACCATATGAGGAAGGCTAATGTAGTGGCAGATGTTTTAAGTAAGAAAAGCTCAAGTGTGATGGCTAGTTTAAGCAGACACAGTATAGCACCATTGCTAGAGTTGAGAGCAATAGACGTGAGATGGAGTTTGATTATGTGTGTAGTTTACTAGCAACATTGCAGGTTTAACCAGATTTGGGAGATAGGATCAAAGTGGCATAAGCTAATATGATGTGGATGAAAGAGAAGTGCAACAAAGTAAGGGAACTAACTTTTCAGTAAGAGCAAACGGAGCGGTGGTGATTAGGAGAGGAGTTTGTGTGCCGAATGCAGATGGACTATAAGAGGAGATTTTAAAGGAAGCTTATAGTGCACCATATGCTATGCATCCCAGTACAATAAAAGTATATTAGAATTTGAGACCTTATTCCTGGTGGCCAACAATGAAGAAAGATATAGTAGAGATTTTATGGACGTGTTTTACCTGTCATCAGGTTAAGATAGAGCATCAAGCACCAGCAAGAAAATTAAGATCTTTAGTCGTTTCATTTTGGAAGTGGGAGAAAATTACGATAGATTTTGTTATAGCTTTACCAATGACTAAATGTAAACATTATTCAGTTTGGGTGATTATAGATACGTTGACTAAATCAGCTCATTTCTTACATATACAACAGACAAACTCTTTAGATTACATAGGGTTTTAGTGTCTATTATATCAGAACAAGATCCATGGTTTATTTATCAATTATGGATGAGTTTATAAACAACTTTGGGGACTTGGTTGAATTTAAGTATTGTATTTCACCTTCAATAAAAGGCGAGCCTTGGAGCAATTGTTAAGGTTACTCCTTTATGACCGAAAGGTCACGAGTTTAAGTTATAGAAATGTCGTTTTTGTAAAATGCAAAGGGAAGGTTACGTACAGTTGATGACCCTCCCTATACCTTTGCAAAGCGAAGAGCCTTGTAGAGTGAAGCTTGCCCTTTATTTCACCCTCAAGCTGATAAAAAGTCGAAGTGTAAGATTCAAACATTGAAGGATATGATGAGAGCTTGTGTGTTGAACTTTAGAAGGCGATTGGGATAGATATCTACCTTTGATGGAGTTTGTGTATAAAATAATAATCACTCTAACATCAATATAGTACCATTTGAGGCATTATTTGGTAGGCAGTGTAGAGATAAGATATGTTGGGATATAGAGAGTGTTAGATTGTTAAAGGGACCGGAATTGGTTCAAGAGACTATGCAGAAAGAAAATAAGGATAGTAAGGCGATGCTTGAAGGCAATTTAGGATTGGAAGAAGAATTATACGGATTAACATCTTTTGGAGATGGAATATAATGTTGGAGAAATGGTATTTATACGGTTATCACCTTAGAGAGGAATTTTGAGATTTGGTAAGAGAGGAAAGTTGAGTTCGAGATACATCAGGCCATATGAAATTATACAACATGTGGGCTCATTAGTTTACATATTAGCATGACCACCAGAGTTATCACAGATTCATGATATATTTTATAGGTTGATCTTGAGATGGTACTGATCAGATCCTAGCTATGTTATATCAAGGCTTGAGATTGAAGTTACAAATTACATGACTTATAGAGAGGCACCAGTGGAGATATTGAATAGACAAATTAAGCAATTAAGGAGACAAGAGATTCCGATGGTGTGAGTTTTGTGGAGTCATCATTGTTTTCTAAGAAAGGCGACTTAGAAGGTAGAAGATGAAGTTAAACTTCAGTATCTTTATTTATTTGGATTCTCATGTACGTAATTTAATTTCAAAGAAGAAATTCTTTTAAAGGGGGAGAAATATAAAGCCTATAAAAGGACAAAACAAAGAGCTCAACCATAACAACTCACCCAACCTATAAAACAATTAAACAGAGGGGTATATAAAGAAGAAGACAACTGATGGGCATTTAGTCACCAACAAAAAACAATCTATCTTTTTCATCTTCCTCTTCATTTTTCAAGTTGGTAGGTGTTTAAATACACCATTTTTTTCTTGCATGTGAAACTTTTCTCTTGTGTTCTCTCATTTTGATTATTTTGTAGCAAATTGTGAGGAAATTGTGGAGGTTAACAACCCCAAAACTCCTTAAAAAGGCATAGACTTTACCCTGGTAAATTTTTTCAAGCAACAATTATACGCCTTTTATAGTGAGTTTTAATCATCTTACACTAGTTCATAGTTGGAAGGTATGTTGTGATTGTTTGGGACAATAAATTAAAGTCACGGGAGAAATAAAAATGAAGAAAAGGTTTGAAAAATGAGGAAAAAAAAAGAACAGGTAGGAGAGGAGGAGAGGGGGCAGAAAGCAATTTATGAAAATTTAAGCTGTATTAAAGAGCAAAATAGTAAATATAAAAATTTAAGGGTAAAATTGAAATTTAATTCTAAGAAGGGTATTTTGTATTAATAAAAATAAATGAGAGTAAAATAGGACTTTTTTACAGTTAAAGGTATTTTAGTAATTATAGTGGCTAGGTTAAGTAAGGATACTTCTTTTTATAATTTAAAAAGTATCTCTTGATTTGTTAAACTTTCACAATATTATAACGTTATTTTTATAGTTAATTCTCTCTTAATTATCTGACGCACTTAATCATAAAGAACGTCGTTATTTATAAACTTGTCCTACAATAGGGTTCCGGTAGCCTAGCCTCCCACTAGCTCACTCAAGGCCGCGTCGTTCTCCAACACTCTTCAAAGAATCAAAATAAGATGAGATGATGTCATTCCTACTCCATTTAACCATTGACTTGGACAATGCGTTCAGAACCTTTTGTCTGAATAAATCTAGTCAGCATCGCCACAATCTAAAGCTTGCCACTTTCCATTTTTTCCTTTAAATAATTGTAGGCGTCCTTATGCATTGCCTGTAGTTTACTCATTTACCTTTTAAACTCTTATTTTATACACTCAAAAGTAGCACTTATATTTGATCCCCAGTAACAATATTCACTTTCAATTGCCTTTGTATATTTGCACACAAATGTTTGAAATAATATTGACATATATGTAGCGTACATACAAAAACCCTAGTTGGAAGAGCTCTTAGTTTTAGATTTAAGTTAGGGTTAGTAATTATAAGATTGAGAGAAAGTCCAGAACAACACTTTTACAACCATATATAATAAGGAAAGAGATCTTGAATCACTCCAAGGAACGCCAAAAGAATAAGATACACATAAAGCATTTTATATGATTTCTTCAACTCTTATGTATGGCCAAGTACTTTTATGTTTAGATAGGATGAAGTTTAGTATTATTTTGTATAGATTGATTTCAGTATTCTATAAAAGAGTCATATGTTTGTGAAATATTTATGATCATTTTTAATGTTGCTTAGCTAAAAGGGAAAGCTTAAATCATATTTTAATTTGTATACAAACATTTGAAAGAACTTATTTAGTTATTTATAGATTGACCTAAAACACTAATATTAGGAATTGAATGGGGTGTTAGAAATAGACCTATATGATTCTTTTGGTATTAGGGTAAATGTTCTATGAAGTTTCACATAATTTAGTGTGTTCTTATATATTTTAATCAAGTTATATATCAATCAATCATTATAAGAATATACGGTTGTATTAAGGAGATTTCACTGGTTCAAGTCATAGAATCTCTAAATAACTAGATCAGGAGTATAAGAAGGTGCAAGTGAGAATTCTTATCTGGATATTATTTATATATGTACTACTTATTGTTGACTACTTGATATGTTTCGTCTATAAAAGAATCTTGATTTTTTAGTACAACTTTAGGATTAGTTTAGACTAGACAACTCTGTTGTAGACTAGACAATAACATATTACTTATTCATAGAAACGAAATTCTACTTGTCACTGTACTACTACCAAATGGTATGTGCACTTGCTTGTAGTCTAATATGAGGATAAATGAGAAAACAACAATCAAGCACCTATGATTATAATATTAACTCTGACTCAGAAAGTTGTTATAGATCCTATATGAAGTTAATTGTGTAACATTGTAACGGTAATGTATACTAAGAAATAACATATTCATTCGTTGAGCTTCAGTATAGATGGAGAGTAATAAGTTTCTTTCAACCTTTAAACAACGATGATGGCAAGGACTACTTTTGTTCAAACAGAAGGATTAGATGACATTGTCCAAGTAGGTAAGTTAGGTGGGTTTAACTTCTTCTCAGCTTGTTTTCAAGAATGTTGGAGATGATTTTGTGCTTTAGTTAAGCTTGTGAAGGGTTAGGCTATCGCACCTTATGTACGATAAGGTAACAAAAATGGTGTTGTTTATGCTTAAGTGTATCAAATAATTTAATAGGAGTTAAAGGTGGGATAACATGGTAATATTTTGAAATTTTAAAAGAATAAATAATAGTTTTTAAACTACCGGGGGCTTTTTATAATTGTCCACACCACATGAACTAAGAGCAATAAATTTGAAATTGTTTATTAGAAAACCGCTACAAAGTACGAAAATTACATATATGATGTTGCGATAATAAACGCTCAATCTTGAATAAAAATGGTAGTTAACAACATTGTTGGTCTTTAGATGGCACGTAAGAAAAAGATGAATTGATTGTATGCACTTTTTGCCTTATTTGTAAGCTAATGAATAAATTACCTATTTTAATAAATGGTTATGACATATTTATGTAAATAAAATCATAATAAGCACAATATTAGTAACAAAGAGTAGGGAATAAGAGTAAATTTGATTTATAGTAGTTCAACCAAATAATCATTGAGCTACTTCACTCCCTAGTGGTTGGGTTGTCGAAGCCCCCAAAATAATTTCAATTTTCTAAACTTTTGTAGTTGCTGTGAAACCAGGTCGAATCCATAAAGAACTAAATATTAATTTCTCAATTTCAAGCAATAAAATAAAGGAGGGCACCTGGTTTGATTAAGAAACTAATTAACTAAAATTTATACAAAAACAAATTAAATCAACTGAATTTAAAAATTAAAAAGTCAAGATTATCAAACACCGTTTTAATTGAAAGATCTCATCTAATTGTAGTAATCATTAGTTCAAAAAGAATATTTTCACGATTCAAGCAATTAGTCCAAAATATATTAGGATAGCCATAATAAGTCTTAAATTTTCTTAAATTAATTGGTTCAAACCTAACATTCAATTCAATACTTATCATCCATTGATTAGGTGTGATAACATTCCATATTAAATAAATGATGGAAATAAGCTTCGTGAAAAAGACTAAACCCTAAATTAAATAATCGAGATAGTTGCAATTGTTCAATTTAGTTTTCTTGTTTATCATAAGTTAAATATGGAAATTTATAAACAATATAGTTGTACTTATACCAATCCTTCGTGACAATTATGGATTACTGAATTCTTGGATAATGATAAAATAATTAATATTAAATTAAATTATCAAATCAATCAAATATTAATCATTCATGAAATGTGATAACTTAAAACAAGAAATACTTGAATTAAAACGTGAATAAAAGGTTTAGAACATAAAACCTCACAAAGTTACAACTAGAATAACAAGTTCCCTTAAGAATTTTGTCTTGCCTCCAGTATCTCTCTCAAGAGTGCAAGTTTTGGTTTGTCGCATTTGTGCATGGTAGGGTTGTGGGAGAATTTTCTTTGATCTTTTCTATCGTTGTTTTTTTAGAGCATGGATTAGGACTTTCAAAATCTTTCTATTCGAGATAAGGAAAGTGCTGAGTTCGTGGTTGTTTTTTTAGAGCATGGATTAGGACTTTCAAAATCTCTCTATTCGAGATAAGGAAAGTGCTGAGTTCGTGATTCCGACAGACGATATCCAAAACGATGAGATCAATCATGATCTGTGTTTGCTGGGAAATTTGATTGGGGAATGAGCGATTAATGCAGAGGCTCTGGAACTGACGTTGTTGAATCTCTGGCGTCCTATGACGTATATCAAACCAATGGAAGAAAACAACCTATAAATTGGTTTCTAAGGATAAAAAGTGAGGTAGATTTGTTTAGGTCAAAAAATGGTTATCCTAAATGCCCTCGTCATCTTTATAAGCAAATTAATAAAAAAATGTGGTCTCAATACGTATTCAAAAGAAAGTTTTAGCATAGACAAGCTATGTTTGATGACATACAACAAAAAGATATATGAGCACATATATGATGAATGCTTCTAGGCTCAAAGCTCACGTAGGTATCAAAAATTACATCAAGTCTTGCACACTCTCATTCAATAAT
Organism: Erythroxylum brevipes; assembly: GCA_027479065.1. NCBI lineage: Eukaryota > Viridiplantae > Streptophyta > Magnoliopsida > Malpighiales > Erythroxylaceae > Erythroxylum > Erythroxylum brevipes. The sequence continues at coordinate 15,695,101 of JANIHY010000210.1, read as the reverse complement.
CATGCTTGTCTCTCTCAAGCATTAGATCTTAAACCGAAAATGCATCTTAACTTAAGAATTATTTATGAACAACAATCAAAAAATTATAAAGCTATCATGAGGAATAATTAATATATGAATCAACATATCATGAGTCTAAGTAAAATAATTAATATATGAATCAACATATCATGAGTCTAAGTAAAGTCATAAAGTTCATAATAATGAAACTCGCTCCTATCATACATTGTCCCTACTATATGAATAAGATACTCACAATTTAATAAAGATAATCAGACAAAATAACGAACAGAGGACTCCCATGAATTGTGAGCATCTGAACATCATCCGGACATGCTTTTTTTTTGTTTGATTTCAGAGTCTGCAGTAGAATTTTCGTTTGCTGCGGCCTTGGTGTTAGCTATTGAACTCCCCGTAAACCTGACTAGTATTCAACAATAGACAACTCCAAAAAAATACGGAAAACAATTTTATAATAATTAAAATTGAACTGAAACGATAACAATAGTAATTAATAAAAGCAATTTAAATATAGAAAAAAGAAGGAAAAAGGTAAAGTGGGTCATGAGAAGATGAAAACATTTAATACGCAGGATTAAAAAAAATTTAATGAAGAAAATGGAGCACAAGAAAAAAAAACTACAAGAGATCAGAAGGAAGATGAGCCTAGTGTATAATTGAATAAACAGGGGAAACACCAGTAGCCAATATATGTTGAGACTGGAGATAAAGAAAAATTTTAGCATGAGGAAGAGAAACACGAGAGTAGCTGATATGTGGAAAACGTCACAGGTGCTTGGTCGACCATGGAAGTTGGTGCGTCCGGTGGACAGGGACTGCCGCTGGTTGTGTTCGTTTAGAACTGCGTTGGACAGGTGAGGATAAGAGTTGGGGGCTTGCGCTGGTTCGTCATGGGTGTTGCTGGTTTTGTGTGCGTGGGATTAGGCTTTTGGTGGACTGCGTGTAGGGCTGCTGTTGTTGGACTGGAGACTGGTGAAGCGTTGAGCGTCTGGCATGTGCGTGCTTTGGGAATGGGTGCTGCGTGAGTGATCTGCATTGTTGCCTTTCTTTTCCAATGTTGCAAGAAAATTTATGCTAGGCGTATGCTAGCTGGTGGCGATGTGGTGATGGGCGTTGTGGGTGAGAGGTGAGTGTGTAGTGGAGCTGCTGGTGAGGTGTTAAGAGGATGCTGCATCGGTGTTCAAATTTTCCTACGTTATTGGGCGTTGCTGCTGGTCTGCGTAGAAGCTTATGGTCTACGTGAGATGGAGATTGTTGATGTTGATTTTAATTAGCTGCAACGAAGACAACATGGTGTAGGGGAGATGGCTTCTTGGATGTTCAAATTTTGTGAATTGCTTTTCCAGCAAAACAGGAAACAAGCAGATTAGGTTTTTTTTAAATAATTAAAACAATAATTAAGTAAATAACACAATTTATTAAATGAGAGACTTAAAAAATTAGTTTCTTTTTTATTTTTCAGAATATTAATTCATATAAGGTGAGATATCGCCTTATGACATTTAGTAATATAAAATTTTAGATTCTTCATTCGAGAATATTAAAATTCATAAGGCAAGATCTCGCCTTATGAGATTTAGTAGTCTAAAATTTTAAAGTTTTCATTTCAAAACACTGTATTCTATAAGGCAAGATATCGCCTTATGAGATTTAGTAATATGAAATTTTAAAGTCTTCATTCCAAAACAATATATTCCATAAGGCGATATTTCGCCTTATTAGATTTAGTAGTCTAGAATTTTAAGACCTTCTTTTTCTTTAGGCCAATAAATTTATGTTTTAAAAACAAGCAAACGCATTTTAGAAAGAACTAGAACAAAATAAAATAAAATAATTATATTTTAAGTTGTCTCCCAAAAAGTGTAATTATTTAACGTTGTTATGTTCGTGACGCGAATTCTTCTCAACCTTCTTCATATGATGGAAGTTCCAAATTAATATTCATATCGTATTGGAAACTGTCATCTTTTTATAGAATGGTTTCAATCTATATCCATTAATCTTAAAAATCTTTCCAGTCTCTCAACTTTTTTATTTATACTACACCATAAGAAAAATTTTTAGCAATAACAAATAAACCAAGTCATCTAGAATGTAACTTACGTGGCATAAGCTTTAATCGAAAATTATACAATATTTATTAATTAAATAAAGCAATCAAGGTCGGGTTGGGCCGCATTTGATCCCTAAATGCCACTTCAAGAAAAGGGAAAGAAGTCTACGTTAGGAGAGGAACTCTGTGACCCGCCTTGAATTATTAGTGTGAAAAACATGACTATACAACGTAATTATTCGTGTGACACCTCAAATAAATTCTCATTTATAACTCTTATAACAGTTAGAATTTCTAAAGCAGCACCAAGTAATTATTAGACCTCAGAAAGGTGTTTTTGCTCCAACTACTGGAATAGATTACCTGTTTCTATTACTCCATACCTACCCTATTTTAGGAATAGATTACCTGTTTCTATTACTCCATACCTACCCTATTTTATGAGCATCAATTCATTCAATAAATAAAACACACATAAATTAGATGGATAGATGTTTCTAGAATAAAGTTGGCACCGGAACAAGTGATTTAAACCTGCCGATGACTCGAAGCACAACTCTAGTCTAGCTGCGCTAGCATTTTTTACAGAATTCCAGCCAATAATTAACGGGCGTACTTTTGCGGCTAAGAAATTCACATGACCTAGGATATTTGCTAAAGAAAGAGAGCCCCTCCAGAAACTTGTGAGATCGTTAACAGCCGTTAGCTCCTGCGCCAAATACGGCAAGGAAGTGTCTTACATATCAACACATGACCTTGTAAATTCCTCGCTAAGAACCAAATTGTTGTTATCCTACAAAAGTAAAAGAAAATGGTCGAGCACCCTCAAACTTGTGCCATTTTATTTTATAAATATCTTCAATTCCACAAATATCAATACATCTATTTCCAAAATAATTTAGTGAGAAGTTTAGCAATAAATTTCTTAATATTTTAAATTAAATAATAAATAATAAGCCCATGTTACCAAAATATAGTTGAGTTTGAAATGACAAATATGTAGTGAAGGAAAAATAAGAAATTGTCCAGATTTTAATATTGTTTCTTAAAAAAAGGGGTTTGTATGGATTTTCTAAGGTTTCAGATGATTAATGTGTGTTTGGTTTTTCTTTACTTGTTGAATAGTATATTTGATGTGAGAATAAGGTCCTGCTTGATGATTTCATAATTCTACTTTTGGATTTTGATTTATGGAATTATGTCAAGAAAATGTTAATGCTTGGTTGGAGACCTATAGGAAAATTCGAGTTGATCTTGATTTTTCTATATCGTGGGCTGTATAAATGTGGACAATTTGCGTTTATACGTTTTTGTGTGAGGAGGAAATTGATTAAATTTGATTATGATTTATTGAATGTATTTTTGGAGTTTCTGAGTTTAATAAGTCATATGTAGATGACTTTTATGTAAGAATGATACATTACAAGAAAACCGTGTAGTAGCGACGAAAATAGCGACGGTATGATCATTTCCGTCGCTATATTATTCCAATATAGCGACGAAACATATGTCCATTGCTAAATTTGGAGGTAAAAATTCTGGGCAAAATTTAACGACAAAAAAATACCGATATAAAGTTTTCCATCGGTAATTTGCCACGGAATGGCGACATCAGTTGGTGAACTTGTTGGCAATAATTTCATTTTGGCGAAGGAATAATTATCGTCGGTATTTTTGTCATTAAGAATGTCGTTTTCGTTAAACCAAAATGACGATATTTTTATCATTAAGAACGTCGTCGTTTCGGTTTAACGAAAACGACGTCGTCTTGGTGAAGTGAAACAACGTTCTTAACTTCACCAAAACGACGTCATTTTGGTTCTGCAGAAAGGACGTCATTTCGGTTATTTTAGAACTTTGTTTTAGTGAACCAAAATGACGTCATTTCGGTGAAGTGGAAGGCAGTTATTTGCCTAGACCAAAATGACGTTGTTTTGGTCGTCGTTTCTGTCAACTTAAGTTGTATTTTGAACTTAGTCAAAATGGCGTCATTTGGATTAAATTTAAATGTTAGTAACAATAAAGCCAAAACGACGTCGTTTCGGTCAACTTAACTTACGTCTTCCCTGTACCAAAACGATGTCGTTTTGGTATTTAAATTAAAAACGCAGCTGAAGCCCTTCTTCTTCCTTGCATGCACATAGCCTACTCCTTCTTCCTCCTCCTTTCCTCTACTGTCATCTGTCCTCCGACCACAAACACAGTCTCCGGCCGGCCTTCCTCCTTATCTTCTCCGACGGTGAGGTAATAGTCATCTCCTCCACCTCTTCCGAAGGTAAGCCATGGGTTCAAAGTTAATTGTTTAATTTTTTGAGTTAATTAGTTGCATTGGCATGTTTAATTGGGTTTGATTATTGTTTTGTTAGGGTATTTGATGTAAATAATGGGAAGATTGAATTGAATTTTGCTTAGATAAGGTTGAAAATTTTATGCACTTAAGGTGTTCGATAGAATGCTTTGTTCATGGCTTTATCAATAGAGACAAAAATGAATTCTGTTCATTACCGAAGCCTTCCTTATTCAAACGATATACTTGTATTGAAAAAGAGATGAAACACAGAATAGTTTGATGAATTTGTGTTGATAATTTGCAAGTGTATTTATTACCAAACATTAAAGAAAAGAATAGAATGTTTTTGAATAACATGAACATGTCTTAATTTGAAGCTGCAACATAAGCATACAAAACTTGTTTTTGAAGAAGAGAACAAGTCATCTATGTTTTTTAAGTAGGAGTTTACATAATATTTTTAATATCTTTTAAAATAGTGGAGTTATTTCAAAATTAACAAATAAAATTGATGCTATATGTCAAATAAGTTCATTTATTAATTAACCATATTTACGTATCACTACTTATTAAAATATATAATATTAAATTACATTATTAAAAATGAATAAACATAACTAATAATGTGTAAATAAGATAAATCAATCTATTTGACTTATGTTCCTTCTGATTCATGATCTTAATTAATTATCTCACGTGGCATAATCGTCCACATGATGTGCTATCTTAATAATCTCACATTGTCCTTCTGGAATTTAAAAAATGCCATTATCATCATCATCATTATTATAATCTAAAGTCTCACAGTGAAGTGGAGTCTAGGGAGTCTGATAATATGCAACCTTACTGTTATATTGTAGAGAAACTATTTCCAGTAAACCCACATGCAAATATGACATGATAATAATGATACTGATTAAAAGAGTAAATACGTAAAAACTATCATATATATATATATATATATACCTGATGGTGACTATAATCTACAATTACCTTTCACCCTGCAAAGACCAACCTTTCT
>JANIHY010000210.1:15628111-15639225 GCA_027479065.1 Erythroxylum brevipes | reverse complement strand
TAAATTATTTATTTTAATTTATAATTAACAAATTTTATCATTAATTTGTTATCTTTAAATTTTATATATTAACAAAAAAAAAGCAAACAGTACACAATCACAGAAAGAAAAATATGTAAAAGAAGATAGAGGTAGAAGGGGCTCCACAAGAAAGGCGACATGTCTTAATCAAAGATGAGCGCGGGAAAGCTTTCGCGCACATTTATCAAAACTAACGAATCAAAGGATGACGAAGATGGATGGTCCAACCACCACCCTTGTCAACTTCACTTAACAAAATTCCAGTGAAGTGGACGCGAAGAAAGAAGAAAATTAGTGGCCATCATCTTTTTTTTAGTTAAACCACCATCTAAGTAAAGCTGTATTCATCACCTTTCTACATACATTAGTAACGACCTCTTCAATGACTATATCTTATCTTCTCCTCTCTTTGTGAAAGCTTGTATTTAAAGTAGCTCCTTGTCACCACATAGATTCATTCGTAACGTTCTCCGTTTTCTGTTCACCTAAGTGGGCAGTTCTCTTACCAAGTCCAAAGTATGGACAATAAAGAGGCAGGAAAGTTGGTGACCATGGGACGAGCAGAGATCGACACTAGAGCTCCGTTCAGGTCTGTTAAAGAAGCAGTAATGTTGTTTGGAGAAAGAGTATTAGCTGGAGAGATATACGCCAACAAGCTTAAAGAGGTATGCTTTCCCAGTTTTGCATGCCCCTTATGTTGTCTTTTTCCTTAATTGGCTGGGTGGGTTTAGTTGCTACTTGCTAAGCTTACAGAGATGACAGGAGAGAATGTGAACTATCAACATTTTAAGCAAACAAGTTTTAGATAAAACCTGCAGGTCAAAAACCTTGCGATAGAAGTTGTCAATTCGGTTTAGATCTTTAATCTGAAAATTTGATCAGAACTGGATGTTTATTGATGAATAATAACACTGTTTAAGCCACCTGAAAAAAAAAAAAACCGTATTTCAGTATCAACAAAAGAAAGAAAAAGAAAAGAAGACTATGGTCGAGTAATGTGAAGTGACCATATTAAGAGATGATGATAGTTCCATTAAATTAAAGAATATGTTTTTTTTTAATAAAAAAACTCGAACCCGTCATATGAACGTAACATTTGGGTTCATCAGATAAAAACTGCAGGAAGCGAGAGTGGGTTACAAGCTCGATCAAGAATTGACACCTTAACTGCCGAGCTTGAAGAGACGAAGCTTAGCCTCCAGAGGGCCAGAGAAGAAGGTAACCTAATGACATACTGTATAAAGTCTCTGAGAGAAGAGCTAGAACAAACAAAAAGGGAGCTGCAATGGCTAAAGGGAAGAGACGTGTACCAGAAACGGCCACTTCAGCATGAGATTGAAGACCTCAAATTCGTCGAGAACACGGCCAGGGTAGCGAGCATGGAGAGCCCCTCCGAAGAAGCTATGAAGGAGTATCAGAAGAAGAGATACGTGAAGTTTGCCAGCCCTCCTTCACTGACCAAAGTTATTGTGACCAAAGAGGAAATGCTAGAAAGACCTGCTTCTGTGAAGAAGACTACAGGCAAGAGAAGGTCTCTGGGACCTATTATGGGATGGTTGTTTTCCAAAAGGAAAGGAAGCCAAGAGCACGAGTCTCCTAGAGACTAAGAAGCTTGCCTAAAGCTTTGCATGTTGATTACTTTTTTATAAAAAAATTTGCATGTTGATTACTTTATATGCTTCTGCTTGTATGGTCTAGGAGATGTGACAAAAATGTTTGTAGACAAAGTCTGAAAGAAAGATCCTTGTGTCTTTACGGTTTTTGAAGAATTGGGCTGAGACCTGGAGGAGATACACTGTAGAATCCATGAGAGAAGGTTAATAAAATGGATTTACACATTGTTATATGCCTCGATTAAGACCAGGGATTGCATAAAGCACCCTCACCCTGTTATATTTGTGGGTATCTTTTCCTCCTATTTAAATTCGGCTATAATATTGAATGGAAATGGAGGTATAAAACATGATTGCCAGTATGTCACCGTGCGCTATGCCGCTATGTGAATCTTATCAAAACATGTTAACTTAATTAAATACATCTCTATAGGCTCTCTTTGGTGCTGCCTTCAGCCTTAGCTTTATTAGTTAAATTCTGATTTTTTTGGTCCTTTCTGTTAATAAACTCTGGAAATAGCCATATTTGTTGATCCTTACAGCCAAACCATAAAATAGTTATATTTGTTGTTCCTGTCTACTAAATCGTGTAATTATTTAGTGTTACTTTTTTTTAATGTTTTAAAAATCATAACAGAAGTTAAATCGGTAGGCTAAGAAGTTTAAGATTAAAAAGTTCAATCAACATTAAGTTATCATAAAATTGTCTAAAGATTAAATATAATTAAAGAATTTGAAAAATAATTGAAAAAGATTATTCTTATTTATCAAAAAATTTGAATTTAATTAACTAAAAAAAGAGATACTCTAAAAGAATATCAAAAAAGTAAAGATATGTTGCCAAATGAAACCCTACCAGACCGTGACGACAACCCCAAGGTGACGGGCAAGCGACTCAGACCGTCAGACCCAGGAAATAGAGGACCATCGTGGGAGGGAAGAACCTGTCCTACTGCTTCTATAGACTCCTTTCTTTGGGTGGTAACGTGATGGAAAAGCAACAAAGGGTGGAAGACTGTCAATTGAGGATGTGGAGGATTGTCTTACTGATAAGACGATGTCGGTTGCATACGAGAATGATAATCAATGTTTTTAGAATATGTCAATGAGACCAGATCTAAAGGGTAGACTGGGGACCGTATAGAAGAATATAGTATTAGTTAAAGTACTGGATAAATCCCTAGGTTTCTATTTTATGAAGACAAAATTGTTTCAATTGTGGAAAGCGAAAGGTAGCATGGAAATCGTGGATCTAGTGAATGGTTTTTTCATAGTGAAATTCTCGAACCCAGAGGACAAGAATGATGCTTTAACTAAGGGGCCATGGATGGTGCAGAACCACTATCTCATAGTGCAAGGTTCGAGTTTGGGTTTTAAACCATCGACGACTAAGATTAAAAAAGCAAGAGTGTGGATTCGTATCCCAGAATTACTAATGGAGTTTTGTGATGTTAAAGTTCTAACAACTTTTGCAAGGATGATTGGTAGACTTATTAAACTAGACAGTAACACATTCCAAGCCAGTAGGGAAATTCGCTCGAATCTGTGTGGAAATAGATTTAACCTTACCTATTATTCCAAGGTTCGTGGTAGACGGTGATCTATATCATATTAAATACGAGGGACTTCATAAAATTTGCTTTGGTTGTGGCCTATATGGTCACCATTTGAGTGAGTGCCAGAACGCTCCCAAAACCACTAACACAGTTATGGAGGAAAAAAACTAGGATCCGCAAATAGAAAAGATTTATGTGGATAGTAACAATGGACACGGTGATTGGATGGTAGTGAAGCGAAAGTCTAGGAATTTTAACCGTGGGCGTGAAATGAACATGACCAAAAATCCAACCCTTATCGCTAATAGGTTTGTGGATCTTCATATTGACGAAGAACATGAACTTTTTCAGTCATAAGGAGTGAATTTCTTTGTTCAGGGATGAGGTAGTCTAAGGATTTCTAACAATGAAGTTAATTCGAAAAAAAGATACAATAAGAAGCCTTTAAAAGGAAACTCAAGCAAGGGGACACAACATGAGCAACAATTGGGTACTCTGTTTGACTACATAGAAAAAGTGAATGCCCCTGTAGCAGTTGAAAAAAATCTTGAGGATGCATTGTGGTGGTTGAAACTCAATTTGAGGAGGATGGCCCCGAAAAAATAAGGAAAAATGAGACTATTGTTTCTCATCCATCCAAATTCAAGGCTCGTAATGAAGATATCATTATGGATGAGACGTATCATCCTCCTCGTCCCCCAAGTATTGATTGTTTTGCGAAGGGACGTGATAATGGAGCTGCTATGAATCATCAATTGGTTGAAGATAAAGATATGGAAGACAATATAGAGAGAGAGTTTCACATCAGTGTGTTTGTTAGATTTAACTTCCCTGTCTTTTATTTAAATATATTTTTTAAATGATTAATTTAAATATTATGTCTTGGAATATTCGTGGGGTAGGTAATAGCATAGCCGTAGACACATTCATGAATTTGCTTCAGTTCATAGAGTGGATTTAATGATCATTGTAGAACCAAGGATTCAATTCCAACCTTCAATTTCTTTCTGGAACCAAATCGGTTTTGATGGTCAAGTTTTTCATAATCCGGTTGGCCATTCTGGTGATATTTGGGTGATGTGGAAAAGAGACAAATGTGATTTTACCAACTTTACTGTTACTTCGCAGGCTGCTTCTGGATCTGTTAGTCTTAGAGATGGTGAGAGTTGGAGGCTATCAGCTATCTATGCTAGTTCGGTGGTTACCAAAAGAGAAGAACTTTAGCAACATTTGGCTACAGACATCTTTCCTAGTGGGGACCCCTGGTTAGTTATTGGAGACATGAACGAGGTTGCAGCAGTCTCGGAAAATTTGGGAGGGACGTATCATCTGCATAGAGTCAAAAAATTCTTGGATCAGCTGCAATCTTGTGAATTAATCGATTTGGGATTTGTTAGGCCAAAATTTACTTGGATTCAAAACACGACTAACTTAATTGCTCAAAGACTGGATAGAGCAGTTGCTAATATTGGTTGGAGGCTCTTGTATATAGAAGCATTGATATCTTACATTCCTCGGGTGTACTTGGACCATGCTCCTATCCTTTTGAGGATCGGTAGTATGAATGGAATGAGTCTTAATAAACCGTTTCGCTTTGAGGTGGCTTGGATTGAAGATAATAGGTTTGAAAATGTTGTTCACTCTAATTGGACTCTTCGGTGCACCCCTATTCAACGTTAAAAAATGTTGAGAAAGCAGCCCTTGATTTTAACAAGAACGTGTTTGGTAATTTTTTCATAAGGAAATGTCGTTTGCTTGCAAGGTTGAATGGAGTCCAATGAAGTATCTATCATAATGACTCTGCTGGCTTAAGGGATTTAGAGATCACATTAACTAAAGAATATAATTAGACTTTGGAACAAGAGGAGATCATATTAACATTTTTTATTACTATCTTTAGTTATTTAGTTGAACTAGTAAAGAAACTAAATATAATTTTAATTTTAAAAATTATTAATCCAATTTGTGAGGAGTTTAATTAGTACTCGTTTCAAGAGGGAGGAAACGAGTGCCCTTAAGTGTGCAAGAGTTGATATACTTGGAATTGGGATTAATGCTATGTTTGGTTGGTGGTTATTAATGAAATAAAATGAAACGTAATATTATTATATCATTTAGGAGGATAGTTTATAATAGAATAGGATGGAAGGAGAGAGTTTCACATTACATCTCATTTTATCCTAAACAGTAAAAATAAATCATTCTAATTTAGGGGGTTTAGGATGAAATATAAAATGATAAATAAAATTTTACTATATTATATTATGAACCCTTTCATCCCTCTCAAACAATAATTTTTTAATATTACATCGATTTACATTCTATTCTATTGTAAATCATTCAATTCTATTTTACTTTATTAAAAATCTTACGTCTAATCAAATATAATAGTTTGCTTTAAGAATAATACAATGTGTTTCAGACGAGACAAAAAGGGAGCAAAGAACAAAAAGGACGACGTTCATTATGTTTCCAAGGTATCCAACTTCTCCATTCCTCCTAGACAATGCTAGAATGATAAAATATGAGCCTTTTAGAGTAACCGTTTGTGCTCAAGATTATCATTCCAAAAGTCAAACTTGAAAAGAAGTGTAATTGATGTGCAAGCGGAGAATTGATTAATATCATGGGGGGTATTGTTTTGGGATTTTATTGTTGCAAAATTGAAACTCAATGTAATTTTCGACTATTAGGAGAGGTTAGTTTGATGGGGCTGTTAAAGAAAACTTAAGAAAAGCTTATGATAACGGGATCTATAGCCTCATAGGCTGGCAACAAATGTGGATTGAAGTTTATCCATGCTCCCATATATGTTTTGAGAATTAGAGAATAGATAGGAGTGGAAGACAAGGAATAATAAATTATGGTTCTGCCTGATCCTGGTGAGGCAGGACGTTGCCGTTTGGATCCATGAGCTTGACTGTCTTTAACGAGAGTTCCTGCAAAATAACACAAGGCACGCCAGGGGTTGATAGCTGGCAGCCGGTAGGCCCCTCCAACGCTCAAGTTAGTCTTTTTGGTGAGGGTTTTCGTTGCTAGAAAATAATGCAAAGTAGGGTTATAATCTCGTACCTGTATCATAGCAAAATAATACCTTATATATGGAACAGATGCTAAGTTTAGGTTTTGGTCTTTACATAGGTCTCTACGTATGTATGGGAGGTTTCCACCTGTGAATGGGTCGTGGACGTGCAGACTTGGACCTGGGCTTAGCACTGCCGACCTAACCATAAGCCCCCTACTCCTCGAGTCTGATTTAGGAGAAGGGTCGAAGGAGTATATAAGGATCATATAGCGTGTCTCCAAGACAGCTCGTGTTAGGCCCGATCGATATATCGAGGGTAATGACACGGCGGATCGATCGGCTATAGCGGTACGGTAGGTCGACCGGGTGTAACGATGAGGTCGGTCGGGCGAGTGTGGTGGTAAGGCCGATCAATTGGACGTCTCGGCTTAAATGAAATACTAGATGTAATAATTACTGACGGTTCACGCCCTCTAATAGACTGTCACGCACGTCCTTCTGATTGTTGTACAGCTGTCAGGTGCGTCCTTTTAACTGCTGCGACGTTCCGGATTTCTAATAACCCTAATTCACCTCAACTTAGATTATGTCACGTGTCTGAGCTCGGCTTGGATTTTCTCCATGTGTCAAGCGTGGGTTGGAACGTCCTTTCAACTGATCTTCTATAAGTACTCAGGATCGACAGACTACGGATTTTCTTCATGCTTGTTTCGTTCTCCTGCTTTCATTTGCACCTTCTTGCTTACAGTCTCCGGAAATTTCTTTCAACTGCCGTCCAAATTCCCAACCTCAATCACCAAATAGGTACGTCCTTTTTCCTCATTTCTTCCTCTAAGTTTCCTTTTTGTGAGCATGTCGTCAACTAGTCCTAGAAGTGGGGTTAGCCCTAGGGATAAAACTGCCGAGAGGGCGCCTGAAGTAGTGGCAGAAGTAGTGGTGGTGCCGGGGGTGAGAGGCGTTGAAGGAGTTACGGTGAGTGATAGGAGGGATGGGTTAGTCGTTGAGGAGCCACTGAAGGATGAATCAACGATGACCGTGGGGGAGTTGAATCGGTCAATAATTAGGAACAATATCCCTTTGTCCTTGGGACCTAGGCTAACCTTTGATAACGAGCGGATCCACAGTAATTTGGGAGGGTATTTTGCTGTGTCTGACAGATTTTTCTTGGTGGGTGACATGAAGCTTCCGTATGCCCCGATCATTGACGAGGTGTGCGCCGCCTACCAATTGAGACCGAGCCAAATTCCTCTGAATGGATGGAGGTTCATTAACGGTTTGGTCTTGCTATGCCATCAGTTTGGCTATTCGCCTTCGGTCGGCATCCTGCGCCATTTTTTAAGAATGAACCAGAGTTCAAGCTCTGGGGCCGAGATCCCTCATCTGCAGTATAGAGATGCCCGATATCGCCTGACTGGAACGGCTTCAAAAATCACCGCTTGGCGGACGAAGTACTTTTTCGTGAGGCCTCCGGGATCCTCCTTTGAGTCCCGGCCTTAGAGATATCCTCTAGCCGAGCGATGGAACGACGCATCGAACCTGTCTCTTACCAGAAAAGAGTGGGAGGTAGTCGATCGCATTAAAAGGCTCGGTCAATATGACTTTGGTCATTTCATTCTGGGATATCGCGGGGGGGCCTCAGCCGATTCATTCCTAATCGACCCCCTGCCCCGAATTAGCGGGCTAGGAGAAGAAACTGCCCCCTCTGGTTGACTCCTCGTGGTTAAACTATTTACTATATTTGTAAGTATTGGTTTTGATTTCTAACCTGCTTTTATTGCTGTGCAGCCATGGCCAGGCTCGACGATTTCGCTCGTTCCTCCAACCCTGCCAGAGGCCGACGCAAAGCTGCTAGACCCCCCTCGAAGACAAGGGGGGAGGACAAGAAAGGAGAGGCCAGCGCGGATGTCGCTCGGCCTATTGTTTTCGAACAGGACATCGCTCGTCCTACTGTTCCCGAGTTGTCTGCAGCGCTCGCCCTGGCAGCTATACCCGAGCAGTCAACAGTGATGACCTAGTTGGCTGGTGAAAGCCTAGCGGTCACAGAAGAGGAGGAGGAAGAAGTTGAGCCGCCTCTTAAGAGGAAAAAGACCGTTCGGGAGAAGGGGGAAGAACGTGTTGCCCGATTGGATAAGGGTAAGGGGAAAGGGCGAGCGGCAAGCGCCGAGAAGTGAGAGCCAGCGTTCAATCTGGATAAAGCTGCGTCGCTTGGGGACTACGATGTGGCTCTTCACATTGCTCAGAAGGTCGTTCCCCCTGTAGACGAGAAGCTCATAGACGCGTTGAGCAATCATGATCTGGGGGCCCGTCTCGTCCGTAGCTGTGCGAGGGATTTGGCGCCATCCTCCGCGATGTACCTACGCATGGAACAGCTCGATGGGATTAATCAAGCGTTGGACCAGGAAGTCCATGATCTCCTTAAGCAGGTGAACACTTTGAGCGGCGAGCTTTCGAAGGTCAAAGAAGATAGAGACGTTTCCCTGGCTCAATTCTCTTCCTTAGAGGAGGAGAAGAAATTTTGAGAGGAGGCGAGGAGCGTTTTGAAAGCTCAACTGTCTACGGGCGAGGAGGAAAGGAGCAGGGTGATTGCGACGAGGGACGGGCTGGCCAAGGAGTGCAAGGACTTGAAAAAGAAGCTAGAGACGGAGCAGGAGCTTCGTAAGAAATTCCTCCAGGATTGCCATGAAGCGGTGGAGGATAAACTGAGGACCGAGGATAAACTGAAGGAGTTGCAAGGCTCCATCAAAAAGCAGAGGATTGAGGCGATCAAGCGATGGAAAAGAAGATTCTTGCATGGGGAGTGCTTAGAGTTCGCTTGTGACTTGGCCCTTTCGATCCTAAGGAATTGCCACGACGTTTGTATTCCTGACGGGTCGGAGGGTCCTTCATTTGAGGATTATGCCGAGCTGATGCTCCCCACCGCTCTCGACCTTTCTTTGGAGGAAGTGAGGGAGAGGGCCGAGGGAGAGCGAACGTTAGTTCTGGATGAGGAGCTGGATCTTAGCTCGGATGATGAGGACGAGCGATCTCGTGGATATGTCTCTCCGGTTCTTCCTACGGACTCTGATCCTGCCTTGGCTGCTTTGTTGACCTCCCTTTCTGTCGTTCCTGTTGCTGGCCCTTCCTCTCCTCCTGTCGATTCTGCTGCTGACCCTTCCTCTCCTCCCGAAGGATCAAAATGATTTACTCCTTGTAAGGCTCATCTGGTCGGGCTTGTGACCAGAGCTTTAATTCGAAGAAATGAAAGTTTTTGTTTTTCATTACCTCCTTTATATGTCATGTTAAAGATTAGACGATCGTTTTGAATAGTAGGTAGTGAACGAGTGCACTCAATGTGCGTCGATCGGGTGAATTTGGCCGAGCGATGATGAGGCCGAGCGATCCAAGATTTCGTCCTAGGATCCTAGCCGAGCGAGGTAGAGGCCGAGCGATCCGAGATTTATATTCTCGGCATCGCCTGGTTTCAAAAATCTCGTCTTGGCAACCTGGCCAAGCGATAGTTGAGGCTGAGCGATCCGAGATTCATCTTCTCGGCATTGCCTGGTTCCAAGGATCTCGTCTTGGCAACCTAACCGAGCGATGGTCGAGGCCGAGCGATCCGAGATTCATCTTCTCGGCATCGCTTGGTTCCAAGGATCTTGTCTTGGCAACTTGGCCGAGCGATGGTCGAGGTCGAGCGATCCGAGATTCATCTTCTCGACATCGCCTAGTTCCAAGGATCTTGTCTTGGCAACTTGGCCGAGCGATGGTCGAGGCTGAGCGATCCAAGATTCATCTTCTCGGCATCGCCTGGTTCCAAGGATCTTGTCTTGGCAACCTGGCCGAGCGATGGTCGAGGCCGAGCGATCTGAGATTCATCTTCTCGACATCGCCTAGTTCTAAGGATTTTGTCTTGGCAACCTAGCCGAGCGATGTGGGCGGTAATCAGTCTGTTTTGTCGTTCTAACTTATTTTGGTGAAGTTGTCTGCCAAGAAACTTGAAACCCTTTATTGATGCTGATAAGGGGGTGGGCCGTTAAAAAACCTGACTAGCAAGGCTAGGAAAAAGGTACCCACTACAAATGCGTAAGTAGCAATACAGTGTAAGATAAAGAAATAAATAAAACAAAGCTTATCTATTGATAAAACGTCTTCAGGTTTTGAGAGTTCCAGGGCCTCGGTAGAATCTTCCCATTCGTATCACGCAAGATGTAAGAGCCATGTCCGGCTTGCTTGACCACTTGGTAGGGTCCTTCCCATATCTGACCGAGCTTCTCAGAATGCTTTCCAGCCGCCTTGGCTTTTCGCAGGACGTACCCACCGACCTTTATGTCGCTCGGCTTTACTCTTTCGTTGTAAAACCTTGTCGCTTTTTGTCTGATGGCCTCTGAACGAGCGGCTGTTCTATCCCTGACTTCACTGAGAAGCACAAGTTCTGCCCGGCGGGCTTCATTATTCCGCTCTTCTTCATAACTCGACACTCTTTGGTTGTGTAACATCACTTCTACTGGAACTAGGGCTTCTGCCCCAAAGGTCATCCTGAATGGTGTTTCCCATGTGGCTCCATTTTGGGGTAGTTTTGTATGCCCACATTACTTCATCTAGTTTATCCACCCAAGTCTTTCGTCCATCTAAGCATTTCTTGAGGGCACGCATTATCTTTTTGTTAGTGTTCTTCGCAAGACCGTTGCTTTGAGGGTGAGCTATTGAAGTCAATTGTAGTCTTATCTTTAGTCGCTCGCAGAAATCTCTGAACTTGTCGTTGTCGAACTGCCGACCGTTGTCTGTGACCAACACCATAGGCATCCCAAAGCGACTCAGTATGTTTCTTCTTACAAAATTTTCTATCTTCTGCTCAGTAATTGTAGCGACCGCTTCCGCTTCTACCCATTTGGTGAAGTATTCCACTGCTACTATCAAAAA
>JANIHY010000210.1:15589991-15605145 GCA_027479065.1 Erythroxylum brevipes | reverse complement strand
CCGTAATCGTGGGCTCGTTCATGAAAATAAAAAGGAATCGTATCGGAAAAAAAAGAATAATAAATAATGCGATCTGGCTAGCTTATTCTGTAAGACCTCTCTATTTTTCGTCTCAGAATGTAAAAATGTCAAATATACATGCCCTCCCTCCATTTTCTTTCAATTTCTTTTGACAAGGCCTTGGATCATATAATAGATCATATATGACGTTTTAGCCTTGCTTTTATACCATTTTTTTAATCAAAAAATAATACTTTCTATAAATCAATATTTTTTGGTGGATTCCATTTTTGAGCATATATATGGATTACTAATGATATTAACAATGACTTTCGTAATAATTTAGTTTGGAGGACCTAGGCTAAGTAACATTAAAAATATTTGGTTTATCTTTAGATCTAGTTTTTCTATTTTTATCTTCAAATACAATTATTATTATTATTTTTGATTGAATTCCTAGTTTCCATTTTTATTTATGATTTCTTTCTATTTTTAAATTTATGAAAATAGAAAAAAAGTTTTACATTCCTATTTTATTTTTTGTATATTTTGATTTTATTATTAACTAAGAATATAATATTTATTCATTTATTTTAGTTAACTTTTAAAATTTGATAATTATTTAATAAAAGATTTCCAATTTAACTATCTTTTTGCGCGTCGCTTAACCGCAGCCTCCCAAGAAATAATTTTCAAGCAATTAATTGATAGGGCAAGCACATAGCAGAATACCAGACACTTGTATCCCTTCTATTTTTGATTTATTTCTTGGCTACAAGGACAAACAGATTGAAGTTGAACGTGCAAAAATAAACATAAAGCAGGCAGGCATTTACAACCCATGAAGAAAAGAACTCGAAAATAACATATTCCAAAGTTCCAACTAGAAGAAATTACTTCCCTCTTTATTCCTATCCAAGTCGAGCAATCGAGACAGCCATTGCCTTGGTAGTTCAACTGATTGTCCCATGAACTTTTTATTTCAACGGATGTATAAACATGAATGAAATTTCCACAACATTCAACATGTTTTACTTCTAAATATACTTTAACACACGTTCAGTTACTCCTTTTTATAATCAAACCAACACTTAAAAACAGATGCTGCATCAAATATTCCTAAGGGCTATCTGCATCACTTAAAATGCGACAGGCATCCAAATGGAATTCCTCCGAGGCCTCCTCAGCTATCCTCCATCTGTTTGACAGACATGCACTTGAACTAGTTAATATGCCGGATTTTACTCCCATTATATTTCGAATGATATCTGACAATGACCTTTTAAGCCACTAACCAAACTAATACCTCTCAAGAACAAACTTCCCTTCCTTGTACATTTGGTCCTTGTCATGTGCAGCAACCTACACAAAATTGCTTGGCAGCTTCGTTATGAACTTGTAAAAAAACAGATTGCAACCCATGTGCACTAACAGGTATGCTATGTAAATACTAATTCCAAAAAGAACGTCAGCTGTTACAGTACTGAGAGAAGAAGAAACTAACAAGCCTGTTACAGTACGAGAGAGAAGAATAAACTAACAAGCCGAAAGATTTGTACAATTTGGCATCAAAACACAAATTTTTGTTCCTGAATTTTGATCTCCATTCTATTTTGGTCCCTACATCTAAAAGTTCTTCAATTGAGTAAATCGCAATCAAGAACTTTTACCCATTAATTACATTTTAAGGCCAGACTAGAAGCTTTTAACAAATATTTTCATTAAGGACATGTTTTCCCAATCTCCATTGATTGGAATCTGAAATAGATTTATAACGCAAATACAATGACTAAATTGGAAAGTTCTAAAGGCTGAATTTAGAGAGACTAAAATAGATATTTGGCCCTTTCGGAGCACAAGCAATTTCCTATTGTCATTCATTCAAAGCACAAAGATGGTTTACATGAACAAGTTTGAGAATACATATTGCCCACCAAAAATTAATTGTCACCCACACAACTTTTTTATTAAGTCAGTGGATATAGTTCTGTTTCTAAATTCATCAATGCCACAATATCATTATGATAGGAAACCGAAGTAGAGATTGTATTATTTAGTAAATCAGTAGGTACAGTAGTAAAATAACTCCTGGAAGTGTAACCTCCAGGCCAATACAATAGCTATATTTTCCCAAATAATTCCCGAATTTTTCCCAAATAATTCCCGAATGAATGCTCCTTCCTATACCGAATCCTAAATATATGCTCTGTACCTTCCTATGCTCTCTCTCTCCGTAACAAACTCCTAACCACCAACCTATGTGGCATTTGTATTTGTTCCCTTCCCCATCTTACCCCTACGGATGGATTTTTGGATGGCTAGTAGGCTGTTTACTAATACTAACTAACAGACTGATCAGCACTAGCATGCTGATCACTAGGAGGAGTGCTATCAATTCCTTCCTCCTCAAAAGGCACCTTGTCCTCAAGGTGGATGACAACAGCTTTACTAGCTGCTGCAGTTGCATCCCAAGATGAATTCTGATTTAAAGTCCCATTCCTTTCCCAAGCAGTATCTTCTACCCGTAGGCCATCAACTGGTGGACATGATTGATTGGCAGTGTCAGATTCAACCTTGAATCCTGATGCAGAAAAACTTGACCAAGAATTCCTTGTCCTCAAGGTGGATGAAAAGGGATTGCCCTTCTTCTTCTACTGGTATGCCTCCCCAACGAACAAGCCACTGAATAAAACAGCCCCCAAAAACATCTCTTTGACCCTTATTCAAGGTTCCCATTTCATCAATTAGAGTTCTTCCGATCTCTAAAGACCTCAACAATCCTTCAACTTCCAACTCTTAATGCTTCAAAATTGATTGCAGTACATGGGGAGAAGAAGCATGCATATGAATTCCCTGCAGAGCAACCTCTACTCCCTTCCGATCAAAGGACATGTACCTTCTCTTCCAATCAACCTTTACCACCCCTAGTGTTTCTAGCCAAGCAACACCCAAGATTAGATCTGCCCCTCCCGTGTCAAATACATATGCGTCCACAATAAACTCCTCTCCATTCAACTTCGGTGTAATCTCCTTGCAAACACCTCGTGAGAAAGCTCGATGTCCATCCCCCAACCTCACACCGAAGGTTCTGGTTGAAGTAATAGTAATACCCATGGCTTGAACCAAGCCTTGGGACACAAGGTTGTGGCTAGCTCCACTATCAACCATTATAACAATAGGCAATTCATTTAACTTACCTATTAAGACCATCGACTTTGGGAGTGAGGATTGATCACTTACCAATTCCATGAGCTCCATAAAATTGCACACTAACTCCCATTCTTCTTGTTGTTCGGTTGCCATTGGTGTTTCTTGACTGCTCTCTCCCTCTTCGGCTTCATTCCCCTCCCATACTATCAACCTATACTCCTTGTCTGGGCAACGATGGAGAGGGTCGTAAGTCAGGCTACATTTAAAACATAGCCCCTTTTTTCTTCTTTCCATCAGCTGATCATAGGACAGATTACGTGTCCCCTTCCATCTTGAATGCTCTGGTCGGTGCCCATCAGAGGTGGGACCTCTCTGCTTGTTAAGATGCTCCTGCGCATCATTTTTAATAGCTCCCCCTGTATGAGTCGGTGGAGCTGGGCGAAACGTGTTGGAGATTCCTTTGTAGGACCCGACGTTTGCATGAAAGCCACCTGGTCTCCTCCCTTCTTCCCACGGCTGAATCACACCCTCTCCCACTAGCTCTCTTTCAACCTTTCTTGTGATCGATAGGAGTCGGACCCGGGTTGGAGGGTCGTGGGTTCTGACCCTGTTTCGTATTACTTCACGTAGAACCCCCAGAAAGCAATTCGTGTACCACTCTTCCGGGAAACATCTTATCTGAGACGCCACCTTCTCGAAATCGTCAATATAGCTGTCGACTGAGCCTCGCTGGACTAACGACTTTAGTTGTTCGATCGGGTCCCCCTCATCCCTGCCTCCATAACGATCAAAAAGTGATCGTTTAAATCTTTCCCAAGTCATACAAGGGTCCAGCTCTCGTAAATTCGTGAACCAATAGAGCGTCGACCCCTCCATGCAAATTTGAACCATGGGTATATGCAGTTCATGAGGAATATCATGAATGATGAAGTACAACTCTGCTCTAGTAACCCAGGTGAAAGGATCATCCCCGTGAAAAGCAAGGAGCTCGACCCTAAGTGTGACGTTCCTGTACTCCTCTCACGTACGTTCTGTGACCACCGAAGGGGGTGGTCACTTGGTCGACGTTGCCCAGCTTCCATCTGTCCACTTGTTGGCCTTCCATTTCCGGTGGTAATCGACGAGAAGTGAGTTGGTTTATCACAACCAGCTGAAGATGTCGCATTATGGGTAAACTCCGACAGATTCTCCTCTTTACCCACCTTCTGTTTTTGCTCGTCTCTTGCCCTTAAGGATAAGAATCCCTCCTTCATCTCCTTCTACAGCAGACCTTGTGATTTAGCCAACGTTTCCACACTGGCCATCAGGGTACTCATCTGTGTTCGAAGGTCCTTCAACGTAACATCGTGCGATTTAACCATCGCCTCTTGAGCCGACAGTGACGACTTTTGTCTCCTAAGAGACGCTTCTACAGCAACCACCCTAGCCTCCATCCTAGTTTGCATACAATCTCCACTCTCCACAACCTCTCAATGAAAGCACCAATTGATAGGAATATGAGTTGAGATTGGTATTATTTACGTATTCAATAAGTTCAGTAGTAGAACCCCTCTTGGAAAATAGTTCCAGGCCAATACAATATCTATATTTTGACAGTATGAAAATGATGATCCTCCCCTCTCTATCCGATTCCTCTATATTCCCCCATTACCTTCACAATTTCTCTCTCCATAACTAACTCCTAACATGCTGCCTATGTGGCCTCTACCCTTTTCCCCATCTTACCCCTACAGATGTAGGTCTAATGGGCTTAGTGGGCTGTATACTAACACTAACAGGCTAAGCATTAGGAGGAATCCTAACAGTCACCAAGATTGTGTTGGGAGGAAGAGGTTGTATCACGTAATTCTTATTTGTAGTTGGTATTTTAACAACTGAAACGCTACTGTAACGAACAAGAAAATGTACTTAAATGCCAACATTGAGATAAACTTAGGAAGGCATACCAGAAAGTAGCTTCATCCACTGTATTGGCATAAGATCCCCAACTATAACTAATCTTATAGTTGCTCCAGTTAACAACCTCCTTTATAACTGAAACATCACACCCTAAAATATCATAATCAGATAAGAACATTCGCCCTCAAATAAGTTAAATTAAAGCTATATTACATTAAATAGACAATGGTATTAACATAAACTGTAATTATGAAAGGAAAATGGAAACTAACAATCGCATAGAAGTTTTAGGTATGTTAAACAGCTAAAATTCCAAGAAAACGAGTGCATGTGTTTCAGTTTTGTGTATATAACTTCAAGAATCAAGAAAATGTTGGACAATTTTGTCCTTTTCCATAAAGTTAGATAACTATTAATTGCATTTTTTGGTTTTTAAATAAATTATCAATTAAGTTATGCAATTTAATCCAGATAAAGATATAAAGTGACTCAATAAATGATCTAGATTAATAGATCAAAATTCGGGTGAAAAATAGGTTCCAATTAATGTGGACCAAACTCATAAAGGCTTAGTGATAGGAAAGACCGATATGGAAGCTATATAAGCGTTAAGGTCTCTAACGGTTGCTCATATCAATTGTAAGCATAAGAAATCTCTGACTCGTTAAAAGAACTTACGTATTGAAAAAATTGTAAAAAGACTTAGCCTGTATCTTGGTGAACACTTTCCGTAAAGGTCTTGGGAGATTCGTGATCGTTTGGAACTCGAAATCGACACCGAAATCAGATATAGAATCGAAATAAGGTATTCTGTATTATCTTCGTTTTTAATCCTTTCATGTGGATCTGGGATACGTAATAAAGTCTATATTACGTATAATATATGGTATCAGAGCGATTACGTGATCAAATTGTCAGAAATAAAGGTTTTTCGATTTTTCATCTCATATGGTTTTCTTCGTTTTTGAATGGTTTTTCAGTTTTTTTAACGTATATAGTTACGTAAAAGTGGAATATATAAGGCTAGCTATGAAAAACGAGTCAAAAATGTGCCGAACGGAGCAAAAAATGGAGTTCTGGGATGTCAAAAATCGCCTCCAACGTCGGTGGGACAAGAAGATGTTTGTACACGCTTGACAACACAACAATAGTGGGAGGCAGCTGCATTCGGACGGCGCGTGTGCTACATGTGTCAATCGTGTTACGTCAAGTCGCTCCAACAAGTAATGGACACATTGCATGTGCGACTCGTGACCCCCACTCCCACAAACGTGGGACAGTGGGTGTGTGTTGATCACGCGCCCATTCGGGTCGTCCACGTGGCATGCTAAGATGGAGGACACATGGTGGCGCATGCGAAACACGCATTGTATAGTAGATGCAAGTCTGCGCATGGGCAATGTGTGACGCGTAAGCACGTGCAACCTCACACTATGGCACTGATGTGACGCCCACGTCAACGGCTAATGTCAATCATACGGAGCTACAGTAATTTTTAAAAAAATACAAAACTTCTACATTTCCCGTAAGGGTGTCTCGGGTCAATTTTCGGGTCTGAAAAATTTATAAAGTAAGTTTTTCCATTTTTATGAATTTATTACTTTGGTAATAAATTAAAGTTTAACTCCATAAAAAGGAGTTACGGTATTCTGAATCCAATTTCAAGTTAATTTTCATGCTTCGGATATCACTTGAGGGAGATAATTCATATTTTTGTGTCTCCGGTCTCATATTCAGTGTTCGGGATTGTATGATAGTCGATCAGAAAAAGAATATGAGACATTTTGAAACCATTTTTAAGTGAATTTTCATGCAACAAACTTACGTAAGGGAGATACATGAGGTTTTTGTGTCTCCGATGGTTGGTTCAGTATTTGGTGATGCACGATAATCACGCTACTGAGATTTTTCTTTTACGAAAGTCTCAAATGAAGTTTTCAAAGAATGTCTTCAGCACGAGTGTGTGACGATGAGACTGCGCATTCAGATTTTTGCATTTTTTATGTTACATTGACACATACCATATGCCCGTAAAGAATGTGAGGATAACATAAAGAGGTATCCCTAATGTTTGGGGATTTTTTGAGTGCGGATGAGGATGTAGTCACTACAGTGACCTTTCGAGTTAGTATTTTGAATTATTTTTCTTACACGTTATGGGATGCCTCTAATCTCATGGTTGGTTATTTTGCCTATAGGTGTTGGCCTTACATGAGATTTTAAGATATGCATTAAGGCATTAGATAGAGAAAAGTCATTGCTTGAATGATCTATTCGCCCACAGGTGGTAGTGTCATGAGAGTTGATGATTTGTACTCTAATTGCTTTTATGTGTAGAGGTCTAGTTGCATATATTATGTACTCAGCCCACAGGTGTTTCATAATATGTGTGACCAGATTTTCAGCAAAGATACTATTCAATGGCTTTAAGTATCGATATTGTCCTACATTGGTGTTGATTTAAAGATTTTCATCTTGAAGTTACCTTTTCAGTCAACTAAATTAGTGTCACTATTGAAATCCTGATTGGTTTCAATTCAAAGAAGTGGATGGAGGATGTATTGAATGTTATGGAGATAATTATGGTTGATACGACCATAAGGATAGATAGGCCGTCTCCATTGACATCCATGACCTTGAAAACTCATAAAGCAGCCTATGAAACCTAGGATCGGTCTAACATATTATATCTGATGACCATTAAGAGACCAATTCCTAACCATATGCAAAGTGGACTTCCGAACATAGTCACAGTGAAGGAGTATCTCCTATAGCTACATAGTCTCATTTAGTGTTGAGACAAGTGCTTTAATGAAAGAATTATTCTCCATGAGGTATACATGAGAAAAGGGGAGTAATGGAGAACATATCAAGAATAATTCATCTTCACAGTAGATCGAAGATGCTAGGACTTCAATGCTTTGGTAGCCCATTGTGTTGTTGAGGAGAAGAAACTCAAGTTTGCTACTTCTATAATCCTTGAAGAAACTTAAGGGAAGACAAAGATGAAGCCCGTTAAGTTCAAAGGTCGAAGGTTCAAATCTTCTCCACATGTTGAAGTTGGTCAAACAAGTGCTAATAAAGTTCCTAGGGACATAAAGAAACCAGTAGTTTGAGGTTTAAAAGGAAATATTAAGACCATCAAGTTACTCTTTGGCTTGTCAATTATGAATCTAATTTGCGATAGTCACATTAAGTATATGGTGGCTATATAGTGGAATATCTAATCAAGGTGCTTCTGCAATGCAGTGTTTTATATCAAGGATAAAGCTAAATAAAGGGAAGGAGAAACTGATGATTCACATCAATAAAGAAGTAGAAGTAATATCTATAAGGGATTATAAGGTTCATTTGAGATTTACATGACACATATTATATGCAATCTTTGATCAATTTTGGACAAGGAAGGTTGATGTTTTGCATTTAATGTTTCTGTTGTACAGTTGTTGTTTAATGCAAAACATAATGGTACAACTTTCTTGTCATATGGTTTATATGGAATGTGTCTTATCCTGAATTAGATAAATGTTTTTTTTCGTATCTATACAAGTTATGAAATGAAGGACCCTGATAAATGAGAAATCATACATGGTGTGACATAAAAGTTTAAGTCACATTTCCAAAGCTAAGGTTAAGAGATTGATTAAAGAAAACATTTCTCAATTCTAGATTTTGATGATCTAGGAAATGTGTTGATTGTTGTAGGGGTAAGTTGACTAATAAGGATATTAAAATCAACTTATGCTTCTGATTTGTTGAGTCTGATACATACAGATATCAGTAGACCTTATACAATTACATTATGTAATTCTAGATGTATTATGACATTTGTTGACGACTATTCCCATTATAGTTATGTGTTATTGCTTAACGACTAAAGGTTGAGAACCAATTGGGAAAGTTCATCAAAATAGTCAAAATTGACCGTGGAGAAGAATATCATGACAAACATGGTGTTTGAAGACTTTAAAAGGTACATTTGCCAAATATATGGAATCCATTAGAATAGTAACTGAATTCACTATGTCAAGTAGCTCTGAGCAAAATGGTGTATAGCTAAAAGGCATAATAGCACCCTAAAAGACTTGAAAATGTCAATGCAGAATAGGACTAATCTACCTAATTATCTAAAAGTTTAGAAACCCAGCCTTGCAAACATTTGTGTATGGAGCTACCTTACTGAGGTAGTATAATCTTTATAAAGGAAGATTGCATGCAAGTTCCCATTCATTGCTATTTAGTAAGACATCTCGACCACTTTAAGGCTACAACCTTTACTGTAGAGAAGGAGGGGCTAAAATAGTGGAATCGCAAATGGCTAAGTTTCTGAAATACAATGTCCATGATGATAGTGGGCCCTTTGACCCTTTAGATAACAACAAGGTAGATAGTACAGTTATCACATACTCGCTATTCATATAGTTAGATTCGTTGGATCTAGGTCTTTGTACCTTGCCTATACAGGAACATAAATCCATACTTCTAGACACAAAGCGTCCTAGATGTACAAGATTTAATATAGTTAAGTGAATCCACTAGAGTGAGACGACCTACTATCCCATCTGATTACATAGTCTATCAGGTGTACAGGACTATAATATTAGACATGTTACGGATCTAGTTACTTTTATAGAAGCTATTTTTGGACCCAATACGGATGTGTGATGGGATGCGATCAATGACGAGATGCAAGCCATGGAGCATAGTAAGGTTTGGGAGCTAGTTGATTTATTGTAGAATTGCAAACTTGTTAGTTGTAAATGAAGATTTGGACCTAAAGGATTTCAGGATAAAGTTTAGTGGTTTATGGGCTCGCTCAGTTACCTAATGGTTCGAGAAAGGTTGACTTATGTTAACTTATTTTGAGTGATTAAAGCAATTGTAGCTTATAATGATATAGAGTTAACTGTCAAAACCACTTTCTTGAGTAAAGACCTTTATGAAGTGGTCTATATGGTATAACCTGAAAGATTTCAGGATCCATATGAAACTGACATAGCTTACGCATTATGCAGATCAATATATGGTTTACATCAAAGCTTCATAAAAGTAATACTTTACATTTGATGAGGTTATGAGCTCTTTCGGCTTCATGGAAAATAAAGCTAAAAAGATGATTGTGCTATGAGGTCAAAAGGAGCAAAGTTATCTTTGTATTACTGCATATGAATGATACATTTCTCGTGTCAAATTAATTGACCATGTTAAACAACTTTTGGTCAAGAACTTTGACATGAAGGACCTTGGTGTAACATCTTCTATCCTAGGTATTCAAGTTCATCGAGACAGATCTCAATACTCATCATTCCTCTCATAGAAGGCATACATTGAGTATGTGTTACAAAGATTTAATACGGTTAGCAATAAATCTATTGTAGCACCTATTTCTCATAGTGAAGAATAATATTTGGTATAACATCCAAAGAATAAAGTAAAGAAAGAGGTTATAAGGAATATTCCATAATCTAGTACGGTTCATAGCTTAATGTATGCTCAGTTATGTACTAGGTATGACATTACATTCACTGTTTGGTCAATATCTGGTTAATCCAGTTATAGACTAATGGAATACAGTCTAACGAGCGTTGAGATACTAAAGCGAATTAAGGATTACATGTTGACATAAAGAAAAGTCAACAGACTAAACCTCGTAGGGAATTCAGATTACGATTTTAGTTATATCTCTAGATGATCGAAGGTCCTCTTAAGGTTACAGGTTTACAAATGGTATAATGTCATGGAAGTGCGTTAAGAAGACACACATAACTTCCTCGACTATGCATGTAGAGTGTATGCTATGGGGCTACTTCATAGATGGTTTAGCTCAGAAATTGATTTCTAAGTTGTCTGTGGTTGATTCAGTGGCTAAATCCATTTGGTTTTACTATGGTAATCTTCTTGCCATGTTGTTTAGTAAAAACAAAGAATATCGCAGGGTCTTAACATTTAAAGATCAATTAGTTGGTCATAAAAGTATTGATACAAAAGGTGACATTAAAGTTTGAAGCATTTAAGGACTGAGGAACTGTAAGTCGATCCTTTAACTAAAGAACTTCATCCACTTGTGTTTGTGACAAAAGTATACAGTATGGGTGTTTTGACATATTTGGGTACTATTAGTTAGGGGATCGTTATGTTTGCTCCATGTACATTTGTACAGTTTGATGAATTATGACAATATGATGGTTTATCAATAAAGATGATCATTGTTTATCCTCAGTAATATGTGTTGTCATACATTATCATAATATGTATAATAGTATTAAGATTTGTGTCGATCTGAAGCATTTAAAGATCATTGGGCATATATACAGATTGACCTTGTGCCTATGAATTTTAGACACACACAATTTTATTATAGATATCTATGAAGTTTGACATGACATAGGGGATGTAAGTTTTTAATCCCATAAAGGTGTTCTCTAATGCAGTTTAACATTAAGATGGAGAACGTAAAGGTTTTCTCCAATTCTGTTTAGTATTTGGTGGAAGGAAACAAGTTTTCTCTAATGCTATTTAGCATTCAATGAGAGAAAACAAGATTTTTTAAAGCAGTTTAGCACATGCAATTTAGCATAAAGTTGGAGAAATCGAGACCTACAATTGAAGATGATATAATTTAGATCATAAAGGTATCATCTTAGTTTGTCACACTCTATTTTTCCATTCATGTTAGTAAGGTATTAGGTATACAAGATTGTATTGGATCTGTGTCACATATGACACCTGCATCTAATACTTTTTGGTATCGAAAGTCTTACAAGACAGAATGATGAACTTTCATTATCTTTGGATCAAATGTTTTGTTTTAAAAATTAGTTGACTAATGCAATAGCGTGGCTTAACTAAGTTTTTAAAATATTTTTTATATTAGAGTCAAAACTGCAATTTTGGCTTAGGGACGGGATGCTCATTACCAAAGGTGATCAAGTGTATGTGCCAAAGTGGTAAGGCTTGAGGAATGAGATCATTAAAGAGTTCCATGACTCCAAATGGGCGGGACATCTTGGTGTACATCATACATTATCCCTTATAAAATGTGCATATTATTATCCCTAAATGGGCGATGACATTGAGTTATATGTGAAGACTTGTCTTATGTGCTAAGAAGACAAGGTGGATCAAAATAGGCAAGCTAGTTTACTAGAACCATGCCCATTCTGGAGAAGCCTTGGGAGAGTATTTCCATGGATTTCATCACATGCCTATCAAAGTCTGAAGGAAGTAACAATATTACGGTAATGGTAAATCGATTTAGCAAATATGGAGAGTTCATCTCTGTGCCTACAAAATTTACGGTCGAGGATGCGACACACCTATTCTTTCGACTTGGGGTGAAGTATTGGGGCATACCTAAGACAATTGTGAACAAATGGGACACTTGCTTCACTAGAAGATTTTGGATGGAGTTGTTCAAGCTAATAAGGTTTGCGCTCAACTTCTCTACAAACTTTGATCCTCAAACCAATGGCCAATTGTTATACAATTTGCAAAAGAGTAAGTCAAAAGGAGTTAGTCTATTCAAGATTGCTACGGGACAACAACCAATGACTTCTTACACTTTGGAAATTGGGTACAAAGGTCTAAGTCCTGCTACATTTAAGTTTGTCAAGGGTTGGCATGAGAAGATCAACATGACACGAGCATACTTGACAAGGGCTGCTAAGCGAATGAAGGAATGGTCAGATACCAAGAGGAGACACTTGGAGTTCGAGGAAGGAGACCTAGTGATGGTGAAGTTCCTTCCCTATCAAAGCCGACGGTTTGCTATGGTGCACAAGGGGCTAATAAGGTGATATGAGGGCCCTTTCTCATGGAGAAAAGAGTTGGCAAGCTAGCCTATCGTTTGACATAACCCTCACATTTGGAAATGCATCCAATCTTGTGAACTTGTTAAAACCATATCACGTCGATAAGGAGGAGTCAAGTAAGGGCCAGTCGAGAAGAGTACCCCTAGCCATCACTACTTCTTACGAGCGTGAGATAGAGGAAATATTGATGCATCGTGTTATACCAAGGAGGGGTTCCCATCTAAACTATGTGGAGTACTTTATGAAATGGAAGGGTTACTCGATAGTGAGTCGAGTTGGGAGCATAAGCTCACATTATGGGACCATAAGAAAATTATCGAGACATATAAGAGGATACGATGAGGGCGTCGCCCAAATAAGTGGGAGAGAATGTCACACATCACAAAGTTTCCCATTAAATGGAGAGGTTAAGCCAAAAGTCTCAAGAAGTTTCCACATAATTCTTCCATGTTCAAAATAAGTCTAGAGATAGGATCAAAACTCCAAAATCTTGTAGATAATGCTTGAACATGTAGATAGATATAGAGAATTCTAGATGATGAATGTGAACCCTTAGATCAAATGAATCTTAGCCATCCATTGAGGAGGTGGATGACTATAAATACCCAATGAGAGTTTATTTGTGCCATGCATAGAATCTTATAGCAATAGCTTTGTAAAGCTTTCTTGAGTAATACAAGCATTTTTTAAGTTTCATCATTCTTATTCTTGTGTTATCTTTTATCTTTACTAACTTGTGTTAGCTTTGCTTCTAGCATTTAAGGGAGATGTTGACTTAATCTTAAGACATACAACTAATTGCCACACGGTTCGTTGATGAAATAACCAAGCTTGTGACAGTGATGGCTAACTGGAGCATAAAAAACTACATTGTAGAATTCTATGTTTAAATGTTCCTCTTACCATTTTGAAGCTTTCTTTTTTTGTGAATTTTAAATCTTAAGACAAGTTTCTGGAGTTGGTTCCAAGTTTTATTTGTTACATAAGCCAGCAATGACTTTTACAGATATCTATCCCTAATTAACTTCAATCACAATTTTAAATTATAAATCAATTATATAGTTCTTCTTAAATAAAATTTTATTTTATGATAATTATTTTAATAATTTATTATATTAATAATCACTAATATCTATCAATTTTTAACACATAATTTTAAAAGACTCAAAAGGTTTCTCGTGCCAAAATAAAAAATGATAGTTAATAATTCAATTAACCAATAAAAATTATGAATTCATTATTCTATTTCATCTAGTTAAAGTAAGTATAAATTATGATTTCAATTAATAAGATTTTTTAAATCATCAAAACAAACCTCTTCCATTCTAAGCTGAAAGAATTATGTGGCCTAATATAACTTTTGGATAAAATTTGTAAGGCTGCATCGCATCTCTTTCTTGATTGTCCAAGGAAGTGTCTACTTGCCTAAACATACAGACCTGGCAATAGAAAACTCTGAACAGGAAAGGCACAAAAGAATTCTTTGACAAGAATCAAATTTGCATTGTAAGGTGAAGAAAACACTGAGGTTGTAGCTTGAGCAGTACTTAATCCCCCTCATAAATGTACGCATCTTGATATCTTATAACGAAAAGAACAATAGAAACAAAAGTGGAGGAGTTATGACTTTTAATGTTGAGCGCTATTTCTTGTGGATGCAAGAAATTTTCATATCTCTTTCACGTCTGAAGAGGTCACAGTCACACAGATCGGCGCAATTTTAGCAGAGCCAAGTACAATTCCCGAAACCACCAAATTATCTCGAGCGGACAGAAGTTAGTCAGTTCGTACTGTTCACTGGTATCGACATTCTAGCAATCAGTTCATACTGTTCACTGGTACCGACATTCTAGCAATCATGGCTTCAGTTTTTTCTGTTCGTAGTTGCTATCAACGCTAATGGGATTGTTTTTTCTGTTCATGATTACTATCAACGCTAATGGGATTGCTTTTTCGTGCCTAAATCTTCGTATCAGGCTAATCAGCTAATGTACAAATGTTGGGGTTAGCTGCTGCAAAGGTTGAAAGGTCTATCAAATTTTTTTTTAATTTTTAAATTTAATTAAAAGCTATATTGAATTGGGTTTTAATTTTTATTTTTAAATGGCTTTTAGTTTTATAAATTAATATATGTTACTTATTTATTTAATATTAATTGCTAATATGAATTACGACTAAATAATTTAATTATTCAATTTATTATAATTTGTTATTAGTTAAAAAGTAAAAGTTAAGTAAAAATAAAATATTTTCAAAATTTATATTTATTTAATAAATAAATTTAAAATATAGAT
>JANIHY010000210.1:15571496-15586345 GCA_027479065.1 Erythroxylum brevipes | reverse complement strand
CTTGGACATCGGATTGGCGAGAGAGGTTATGGCTCAAAGGTCGGTCAGCTGGGATTTCTTTTGGAGACTTATAGTTATAACTGTTCTTTGTGCCTTATTGTATAGTACTTGATGTAAAGTGTTTTGAAGGATTTTATAGATTGAAAATACTGACAGTTTGTAAATTACTGAGTTTGAGTAAATAAAATGAAATACAGTTTGGTTTTAAAAAGTTACCAATTTCTGTTTTATTATTGTGATGCCATGAGGAGTTTAGTGGTGGTTGTTAGTAGTGGTCTCTTATCGTAAGATATGTACCGAAATGATCTACGGGCGTTCCGGTGGGTACTCTATGGTAAGGGGGCGCTACATATTTTGTTTTATAGTATCTTATTAATTTACAAAATTTGACTGATTAATTATTAAATTGATCAATTTGTAATAAAAAGAGTTATTGATGTAAATCGAATTGAAAAGTTAAAAATTGAATCGCAAAATTAGATAGTTCAAGATTTTTTATTGAACCAGTAGAATATGTTGAATTTTTTATTCAATATTCTCATGATATTATTCATTTTTCTAATTTAACAATAGAACATAATATGCAAATAGTAAACTAAAAATTCTTTCTTAAATTGGTCAAATCATAAATAATTATTAAGTAAAAACTAATAAAGATCATAATGGTTATGTCATTAAATCGACATAATCTCATTGTACTCAATACAATATGTAATCATCATGATGGCCCAATTGTAATATCTTTGATAAAGACAACATCTTGTTATAACAACATAATACACTCATGTATATACCCTAGCTCATTTAATATCTTTGTTGACAACGCTTTTCCAACGGAGTTGCAACCATGAAATTGTTACTAATGTGCTAGATTGGAACCTTTTGTTCTTGAAATTCTTTCTTTAATGATAAAGTACTTCAATTTTATGTGTTTAGCACATTTAAATAGCCATAACTCTTAGAAAAGAAGAAAAATGTGACTTTATAATAACAAATTTTTAATAGCATGGTGATACTATCAACAACTTAAGTTTTAAAATAAAGTTCCACAATTAGAACACATGAACAGTAGCTTCCAAGCATATCACAAACTCAGCTTTCATAGAGGATGTGATAATTATAAGCTATTTTACACTTTTATGTGAGATTATTTATCCACAAAAATTTTACTAAACGTAGATTTTCTTGTATCTACACATCTAACATAATATGGATATGAATATGAATATAAGTATCATATTACCTCAAAATGATTAGATTTCTTTAAGTGAGCAACTAATCTTTTACTCCTTACAAGTATTTGAATCCTTTGTTTTTAAATTTCCAATGATCCAATCCTATATTACTTTGATATCTACCTAACATTTAACCAAAAACCATTATTCGATCTGGTATAAGTTTGAGCATACATCAAACTACTGATAATAAATGCATAAGGAATCTTTTCCATTTTTTGTATTCCAATTCACTCTTTTGACATTGAATAAGACTTAATTGATATACTTTTCTAATTGGGACAACATTTGTAGGTAATTTTCTATCTTAAATCTCTTTTTTAAGATACCCTTAACAATTCTTATGATCTATTATCAAATATTTCCATTCCAATCATATAAATGCCTCACTCATACTTTTCATTTCAAATTTCTTAATGAATAATCATCAGTCTCATGTAATACGTTAAGATCATTAAAAATAAGCAAAATATCTTCAATATACATAATAAGAATTATAAACTTGCTCCCACTGATCTTCATATATATACATTGATCAATAATGTTTTCCTTATGTCTAAAAAAACTGATGGTATCATTGAATTTAAGATACTATTGTTACAAAGTTTAATTAAGTCTGTATATTAACTTCTTAAGTTTACACATCATTTTTTTTCTTTAATTACAATGCACTCATGTTTATCCCTTTAAATTCTTATTAAGAATGGAAATTTATATATCCATTTAATGGAAATTTAAATAATAATGAGCTACTAATTTTATGATAATTATCAATGAGTCATTTTCAAAAAACAAGAAAAAGGTCTCCTTATAGTTTAAGATCATCTTTCTAAGTGAAATCCTTATAAACAAGTCTAGCATTATGTGATTTGACAATGCAATTAGAGTCATATTTGAGCAAAGTCCCATTTACACCCAACTCATTACAACCTTAAGGAAATTCAACAAGATCTCATATTTCATTATAACCCATCAATTTCATCTATTTTTTTTATAGCATATAAACACTAAGTAGAATTCCCACTTTTAATATCATATGAAAGTAAAAAAGGATCATCATCAATTCCTCAATCAAATTTTAACTCTTGTAAATAAACCATATAATCTTAAAAAATAATAGGCTGTCTCCACTTTGTGGACTTTCTTACTACTATCTTATATAGTTCATCAGCCATGAGTTCATCGACTATAGCCTTACTATAGGGTGCTTCATCATTCCTTTATTATTCTTGTATATTGTCAAAATGTTTAAAAAACATAGGAATAATGAATTGGGAAAAAGATTAAGGTAAAATAAGATCCATCCTAACTTCTTGAATTTTAACTTACACGATTACTAATTTCACCATTTTAATGAACCTTGCTTTTTTTAGTTTAAAGAATTCTTATACTATAGTCAAGACAATAAAATATATACCTTTTAGATTTTTCTAGACAACTAATAAAGAAACATTTGTTATTCTGAGGACCAGTTTTTTCCTGTTGATTATAAAATGTTACTTCTACTAACTAGATTTTCTTGTCCTCCATAATTCATAAGGAATCTTTGAAACTGCCCTACCAGGAATTATGCTTAATAAACATAAGGTAATTTCCAAAGCATATATCCATATGACGAGGAAAGATAAGAATAACTCAATATGTTCTTAACCATGTCCATTAAAGTATGCTTATGCCTTTCTGCAATACTGTTATATTTTAGTGTGACGAACATTATGTATTAAGTACATACATTATGCTTTTTTAAGAATTTAACAAATAGGTCAAGACATTGTCCGATTTCATTTTACCTCCCACAAAATTCACCACCTTTATCAAAGCTAACAACTTTCACTTTTTGGTCTAATTATCTTTTAACCCTTATTAATAAACACGTCTAAGGCATTTACTGATTATGATTCCTCATATACCAATTAGACATATCCATGATGTAAAATCATCAATAAAAGTGATAAAAATATTTTTTCCATTAAAAGATGAAAAATCAAAAGGCCCATATATATCAAAATATATAGAAGTTCAAGGTGTTGTGTGCTTCTTGTGTTTGTTTTCTTAATTATGTGTCTTATATGTTTTCTCTTAACACCATGCACATATTTACTAAAATAGGTAAAATCTAAATTACAATGATTTCATTCTTTACAATCTTTGTATTCTTTCTTTACATATGTTAATTAGATGTTTACGTCATAAATGAGCTAAACTTTCTTCTATTAAACTAGGTTTAACAACATTTAATGTAAGGTCAATAAAGTCTCAGCAAAAAGAACATCAAACTTTAATTTGTATAAACCATAACAAAACCAAAAAAATTGTTATTATTAAATAAAATGCAACATACATTTCAAACTTAAAGGAATATCCAACTTTATCAAGTTTAGACAAATAAATTAACCTTTGAGAAACAATAGGAACATAAAGTGTTTGGAAGAGGTATAATTGATGTCTAATACCTAAATTCAAATGATAAGTTTTAATATCTTCAACTTGAGCTTTGATTTAATTACCCATAAATATATAATTTTCATTTAAGTTTATGGTTTAGGTCATAAGGAATCTTTGCATCATATATAAGACATAATTGGTAAACCCAGAATCAATCCATCAGGTATTAAAAGGAAACTTGTAAATTTGATTCAAATATACTTACCTTTCTTTTCAAATCATGCCTTATTTTTCAAGATGTCTTTTTGATAATGTCCAACCTTTCCATAAAAAGGATAATTACCATTCTTTTGTTCCTTCTTATGGATTTAGGTAGATGATGCATTACCATTTATTAATTCCTTATTTCCTTTTTCATTATTCTTTACTGGTTCCTTTTAGCTTCTAGTAACCTTTGAGATTATTTGAGTAAATTCTTTGCTTCTTAAATCTTGATTCCTTTTGAATAAACATGCTTTATATTTTTGTCATATTATATTTGTCATATATGTTTTTTCTAACTTATTTGGAATGTACCATACTGATAGGTAAGGAATTTATGATAAATTGTACAAGAAAACTTGCACTCACTTACAATCTCATGGATCTCAATCTTATTGTTATATTTATCATTTCAATGATATATTAATGTATGTTACAACAACCAGTAAACTTCATAGTAGATAATGTATTCAGTAGTATACCAATAACTAACTTATCAATAGTGTCAAATTGAAACATAGTTTAAACAAACTCTACCATCATTTTTAGGAGTCGTTGACTTAGTATTATTTGTTATTTTCGTCCGTATGAGCATTAAGCTTAGTCTATTTGATCTTCTCCAAGCCTTATAGAAAGAATTTTATTCGTCACTGCTAAGGCTAGTTATAATAGCGGGCTTAAAAATTAAAAGTGTTAAATCAAGATGTAAAACATCTAAGTGAAACTAAAGTTGTTCAAATTATTCAAGAAACCAATTGAACTTCGTAATATATGAAGCTTGGGAATGAAGAGAAATAAACAAGAATTATGTAAAACATTGATTAATGATCATAACTTAATGCCCTGAACCATAAATAAAACATAAAATATAAATTCAAGATACATTCATATACGCAATAAATATACATTAAAGTTCTCCTTTGAGTAGTCCAACAATATACATCAGTAAATATAGACGATGCCCTTTGTATCTATCATGTAATTGGCAATCATGCACACTCTAATTAGACATACTTACTATCTTTGTGCATCTAAACACATATATTCAAAATATCAATTAAATATGATCACATTTATAGTAATAAAATGAATATTTGATGTTTATGATCTAAACAATACTAAAAATCAATTAGAAAAGTGCACATATTGTTGTTACAGTATAATCTAGTAAATACAAGTAGTGTTTTCATGAGTTCTATAAGTGTTAGTAATAACTATCTTTTTGTTTTCTAATCTAATAAAATGAATGATTGATTTAAAAGAAGCGGTTAATTAAACTAAAATTACAAATTAAAGAAAAATAACAAGATAAAATAATCAAAATATAATCAAGATCTTGATTTAGAATCTCCTAGAATCTTTTTGTGTTTAAATTTATCTTGATTCAATTACTAATCCTACTTTTTTAGACCGGCAGAAATTTCAAAGTTATGACCACATTCTTTCTTGAGAAGTATAGCTTCTAACATTAAGTTAAATTAGTGGAATCTCTTTATAATTAACACCCTTAATAATGTATTAATTTGTTCTATGAATTTCTTAGGTTATATTTGACTATAATATAGAAGATTTATACAATCATATTTTTATGATTCCACATAATTCTTATTATTCATACTAAGATCTATTTATATATATGATTTCTCAACCTCTATAAATGAAATAGAAAATTTCATTTTTAACCCAAGAAGTAATCATGAATAATTCATACTCATTAAATCAAAGATTCAATCCAAACAAATAGTTTTAGAAGTCATCTCATCTAGATCTACTAAAGTTTTAGTCTATACTAAGATAAAGAAAATTAACAAAAATCAAGAAATAAACCAAAATAAAAGAACTTATTTTCATAGATCTTGAATTCTTGAAGTTTTTCAATCGCATCTTAATGAAAATTCCTTTCTTTCTATCTAAAACTTTTCTTTTCTATCTTAAAATGCTCCAGTTTGACTCTCTGTCATAAGGTTGATGTCATAACAATCTTCTTCTCTTTTATTCTTCAAAAAACACTAAAATTTTGAAACATCATTGTCAATGCACTTTCGAGTTACACTTATATTACTTAACTATTCGACAGTCAAACCTTAAATCAAAATATAGATTGGCCACGATTCTGTGTTTTTAAACCATCGGCCAAAACTGCTCTAATATTCCTAAAATTTGCTCGAATTCATTTCTTTATTGAGAAGGTAAATTAAGTGTTGGAAATAAAATATAAGCTAAACCAAATATTAAATCATATAAAAATATCAACATGTAAACAAAATACTCTTAAAATCATGGCAAAAACATAGTCTAATTAGTGCTTATCACTAATCAATGTTTATGTGATCCTAAAATATTTTACAATCAATGAAATTTAATATACCCATTAGAAAAAGTATGTATATTATCAAGTATTCTTAATAATGAATTTTATTTAATATCATATTTATGAAAACTTTTAATTTGACCACTTTAATGACTAAAAAATTATTAGACATCTAATTAAATATAATATCAATCAATTTGATATATATTAAACAAGGTTATGTTGATCAATTATAGAGAGTCAAATAGTAGCTTCACGTTCATTAAAAAACTTGAAAGCAATGAGGAGAGCACACTTGTATTTTAGTCTGTGTTGATGACACGGGCCCTTATACGGGCAAGATGAAAGAAAAACTCACCTGTTTAACAAAAGATTTCGTAATTTTTAGTCCAGTGTTGGACATAGGTTGGGATTAAATGAACTGAATGTTTCGTAATCGTGTGTTTGATTTCATCTCAAAGATGTATAAATATACATCAGGTGTACATGAGATCTTAACAGAAAATACAATGGATAAACATAAATCCAAGATAAGATTACACAGAAGACTTGGTCTACGATTCTATGTCTCTATTATGCCCCCGCAAGATGAAGTCACGACCAGCGATACACGTCTTGGACCTTAGTTGTTCAAATTTGCTCCGTGAAAGTGCTTTCGTTAGAGCGTCAACAATTTGGTCATTTGTGGATATATGAGATACCTGAAGGGATTGCTGTTGAACGAGTTCACGAACGAAATGATAGTCTAAAGAGAGATGTTTCATCCAGGAATGGAACATAGGATTGGAACTCACGTAGGTAGCACCCAAATTGTCACAGCAGATGCGTGGTGTAGTGGACAGTGGAACATGAAGTTCATGAAGTAGATTGCGAATCCATAATATTTCAGCAGCGGTATTGGCCACGGCTCTATATTCTACTTCAGTGGAGGAGCGGGCAACAGTCCTTTGGCGTTTAGAACTCCAGGAAATAGGATTACCACCAAGATAGATAACATATGCAGAGGTGGAGAGTTTGGTATCAGCATCACTGTAGGCATGAATGGAAAGGTGTTTTGGCCGAGATAAAGAGAGACCGAAGTTATGAGTATGCTTGAGATAACGAAGAGTCCTCTTCAGCTGTTGGAAGTGCAGTTCAGATGGCTGGTGCATGAATTGAGACAATTTATTTATTGAAAAACTGAGATCTGGTCTAGTCAAGGTGACATATTGAAGTGCGCCCAAAATGCTTCTGTATAAAGTGGCATCCGTAGGTGCCGAACCATCGTCCAATTTGAGTGAAGCAGAGGTGCATAGAGGAGTGGTACATGGGCTACAATCTGCCATATGGAAACGAGTTAATAAGTCATGAATATAACGCTGTTGTGAAAGGAACAAACCTCCGGGCGTAGGAATAATCTCCATTCCAAGAAAATAAGTCGGAGAGCCCATATTTTTTAGCGAGAAGCGACCAGAAATAGCTGCCAAAAACCGATCTAGATGAGAGGATGAGTTACCCGTGAGAAGAAGGTCATCAACATAAACCAAAAAATACATCAGTATCTCATCTTGATGAAATACAAATAGAGAGGAATCACTTCGACTTGTAACAAAACCATATTGGAGAAGGAAGCGACAGAGTTCCTGATACCATGCCCGTGGAGCCTGCTTAAGACCATAAATAGCTTTATGTAACTTACAAACATGAGTAGGACGGGCGGAATCAACAAATCCAGGTGGTTGCCTCATAAAGACGGTCTCGGAAAGCTGTCCTTGAAGAAACGCATTATTAACGTCCATCTGATGTAACGCCCAAGAATTTGCCAATGCCAATGAAAACACAATTTTAATAGTTTGATGTTTTGCCACTGGTGAAAATGTTTCGGTGTAATCAATGCCAGAGCACTGACTATAACCTTTAGCAACAAGACGTGATTTGTAGCGCGCAATGGAGCCATCAGGATTGCGCTTAGTCCGAAATATCCACATACAACCAATGACATTACGAGCCTCATTAGCTAGTACCAAAGTCCAAGTGTGGTTCCTTTTTAGTGCTTCATATTCAAAATTAGCAGATTCACGCCATTGAGGAATTTTGAGGGCTTGGGTAATGGTACGAGGTTCATCTGTGTTGGGTAAGGGATGTTTGGTCACAGTGTACAACTTGGGTTTGAAGATGTTGTTCATACCGCGAGTGACCATAGAGTGGGTGCATTGTGGTGGGTCAGGAGGTGCAAGGGATACTGTGGTTTCAGGTGACTGGGCTGTCGTAGGTGCTGGTGAGTCAGAGGGTCTCGTGGTTTTAGGTGAAGTTGATAACGGTGTTGGTGGTTGCTAGGCTGTAGGTGTGATGTTAGAAGGCTGGGACGTTGATTGAGGCTGCTGGGTAGTAGGTCTAACGGTAGAAGGTTGGGACGTTGATTGAGGCTGCTGGGTAGTAGATCTAATGGTAGAAGGATGGGACATAGTAGAGGTAGGCAACATGGTTGGGCATTGAGCAAAGGACCTGAGCCAAGGTGCAGGCACTGTAGTGGAGGGCGATGCTAACCCATGAGACTGTGCCAAGTGATCTATAGGAAGTAATAGAGGAGTGAACGAAGGAGCAGGTGCGGTAGTATTGGGTGAGGTAGACTGAGAGGAAATCAAAGATGAGTATAGAAATTGATCATCGACAAATATGACATGATGTGAGGAATAAATTTGGTTCGAAGTCGAATCTAAGCAGAGGTAAGCAAATTGAGTGAGAGAGTAACCAAAAAAAATACAAGGTTTGGACCGAAGTTCAAGTTTGTGAGAAGTGTAAGGTCGCAACCAAGGAAAACAGAGACAACCGAAGGAGTGAAGATGGTTATAGGTGGGTGTACGACCAAAGAGTGTTTCAAACGGTGTAAGCATTTTTAAAATAAGGGTAGGCATACGGTTTATAATGTAGACAGAGGTAAGAAACGCATATGAACAAAATGAAGACGAAAGCCCACTATGATGTAATAGAGCCCTGGCAGTTTCGACGATATGTCGATGTCGTCTTTCAGAGGAACCATTTAATTCGGGTGTGTAGGGAGGACTAGTGAGATGGGTAATACCATGACTCGATAAGAAAGGTTTAAGTTTAATAAATTCCCCACCATTATCAGTGTACAAGGTTCTGATAGACGTATTGAAAAAATTCTCAACAACACGTTTGAATTTTTCAAAGATGAACGTTACATCTGATTTAAACTTAAGATGATAGAGCCAAATATATTTCGAGTATGAATCAACAAAAATCACATAATATTTGAAACCATCAAAAGAAGTAATTGGAGCTGGACGCCATACATCAGCAAAAATAATTTCAAGAGGTTTGGAACAATTTAAATGCTGAACGAAAAAAGGCAATTTATGACTCTTTGCACATTGACATGAGACGCAAACATCAGAAGGTATTGGACGAGACTTGAATTTATGACGCGAGTGCAAAAATTGCAACACTTTATTGGCAAGATGTCCTAAGATATGATGAAGGGTGGTATATGAAGGAACTCGAACTTGAAAGGCAGTTGGATTGTTGGAGTGAAGGGACAAGGTGTAAAGATCACTGGGACATCGTCCTGTGAGGAGCACCAACCTCATCCGCAGATACTTCACCTGAAAGTGATCAGGAAACAATTCAATAGATAGGTTATTACGTGTATAGAGGCACTTGATAGATATCAAATTACTGCTAACATTTGGCACATGAAGAACACGATAAAAAACAACAGGTTTTGAATTAGAAGAGAGAGCGAAACTACCAATGTTCGTTATCGGTAGATTGTAACCATCACCGACTTGTAGTTGATCAGATCCAGAATATGGAGAGTGAACAAACAGATTGCGGAGGTCGTTTGTCACATGATGGGACGCACCAGAATCCAAAATCCATTGTCCAAGAGCTGATTGATTGGTATGGGCGAGGTGAGCTGCTAGAGCCGACCGACTCGATCCATGATGAAAGCGAGCAGGCCTTTCATGGAGTTTCCAACATGTTTTGGCAGTATGGCTTGGTTTCTCACAGTATTGACACAAGACAGATTTATTGTCGAAAGCACTAGAGGAGTGCTGTTGTTTAGAGTGGCGCTTTGCATATTGATTCGGACGATTTCTATTGACAATATGTGTAGATGGAGTCTGGAGAGAATGCTGATCCAAAAGGTGAGCTAGACAATTCAGATAGTTTTCATGATCGATGAGTTTTTTGTGGAGCTCGGCAAAACTGATGGGAGATTCTCGAGTACGCAATGCTTTCCTTGTAATCGGTGGAAAGGCCATTGAGTGTATGTATGACCAAATCAGTGTCATCAACTAGTGAATGGATGATCGCAATTTCATTTGCGATAGTTTTGATGTGTTTCAAATAGTCAGAAATAGTAGAGTCACCTTTTTGAAGACAAATCAATCGTTCCTTTAACGACATTAACTGAGACCTTGACTTCCTGGCAAAAGTGCTTGAAAGCAAATCCCATGCTTGACGAGAGGTCAAAACCGACCCTAGCAGCGACAGAACCGGTTGCGACACAGAGGTCAAGATAGCATGAAGAAGAAATTGATCTTGACGAATCCATAACAACTTGTGTGGTCCATCCTCAGTGGGACATGGAGTAGATCCATCTACATAGCCGAAAAGATTATAACCAAGGAGAAGAGCCCTGATTTGGACCCTCTAAGCAGGGTAATTAGATTCTGTCAGCTTGACTTCAGATGAGATATCAGTCTGAAAGACGATGACAATCCCTGGGAGTGT
The DNA here is from genome assembly GCA_027479065.1 of Erythroxylum brevipes. Lineage (NCBI taxonomy): Eukaryota > Viridiplantae > Streptophyta > Magnoliopsida > Malpighiales > Erythroxylaceae > Erythroxylum > Erythroxylum brevipes. The sequence goes on along the minus strand of JANIHY010000210.1, from coordinate 15,575,413 downwards.
AACACCTTGAATGGTGGTGGTTGAATCAGCTTCATTGGACATGATGGATAGCCTGCAGAATAAAAAAAAATGTTGTTAAGCTTGTAAGCTTTGATACCATAAACGAACTGAATGTTTCGTAATCGTGTGTTTGATTTCATCTCAAAGATGTATAAATATACATCAGGTATACATGAGATCTTAACAGAAAATACAATGAATAAACATAAAGTACAATGGATAAACCTAAATCCAAGATAAGATTACACAGAAGACTTGGTCTACGATTCTACGTCTCTATTAGGGATATGACCATGTCCTAACCCGTACTCTTTTTTTTTATTTTAAAACTGGCTTCAAGTGATGAATACCATCTAAAAGAGTGTTTAAGTCTCTATTATTTTGACATAAAAGAGTGTTTCAATAGCATAAATGGGTTCATCAAATCAAGAGCCAACAAAGGCCTTAATCATGCAAACGAAGAGAAAACAACAATCATTAATACCATATATAAATACATTCTCAATTATACAAATCAAACCATAATTATGAATAAATATAACATCTAAAATTTTTGAATTATATGTTTTCACAATTCAATTATTTACAAGAGAAGAAAAAGAAAAGTCAGTCAACTCTATAATTTGCTGTATGATAAGCCAATAGATTATCACTAATCTGTTGGTGGATATGGAGTTAAGGACCCGTAAGCTTTAAGGCTGGAAGTGGGGCTGGAGCATGGTTCAAGGATAAAACAAAATCAAGTCTGATTGAACTTCATGGCGATGTCATGCACATTCACACTGACCGAGTCACTTCGTTAAGCAATCCTTCTTCCTTTCTCCCATTGGCTGTTATCATCATGCGATGGGGTCAATATATGATGCCATAAATTGGGTGGTGTGGATTTCTTCTCATATTTGTTTGCATACTTAACTAATTTATGCAGGAAAGCACGTTCTGATTGAACGGAGACATATTTATCCAGTTTTGAATCCTTTTATAATATTAGGAGATAGTATGATACAGTATATCGGGCACGGACAAACGTTTTGAGATGTGAATTGCAGGTCTTACTCCAGGCGATAAAAGTTGATAATGATATAACTGCAGTAATTACAAGTCCTAATCGATAAGTCTCACTATAAGAGTGATTTAACAATTTTGAGTAGATGTTATTGTTCATCTCGCAAGCCAACAGCATGTGTTAGGTCTCTTTCTGTTATAGTCACCATATTATTCTTGGAGAAAAAGGAATTGTCCTTTCTCTCACGGCTCGCAGGGCTGACTTGATTGCAGAAGTTATATGGAACCTGTACGGTTTCAGGGTGGGTTGGCTGAGCTAAATTGTAGGGGCACACAAATTGGGTTGATGTACAGGTGTGTGTACCAGCAGTTTCCCCTGCTGAACACTGTTCTCTTCTGTGCTATAATTAATACGTTATCTTAAATACTTATAGGCTTAATTTCTATACCACATATAGAACCATGAGCCAAACTTGTAGAATACAACTTGTCGGAAGAACCATAAAGAAAATGTTGACTATGTCTCCCCAGAACTCAACCTGGAACATGTTCTGGTTTGCTTCTGCTCCTTTGACAATTGTTTGCGCGTTTGGCAACACTGATGATGAATTTGGGTTTCACTTCACTTTAGTTTCTTTTTGTTATTTCACATTTTGAATGCAAGAGATGTTTGCTTTCGAAGAAATGCGGGTCACCATCATCCAATAGGCTCGAGGGTCCTATAAGTTTTCATGGTTTGAACCAGTCTCGTTAGGGGCCTGTTTAAGCTTCAATGATTTGAACGAGGAGATGAGGCGGTCCCAATTAAGGCCAAGGTCGATGCCTTTAGGCAAAGTTAAAGCTTTTTGCCTAATCATGTGCAAGTTCCACATCTGCAAGCCACGCTTTGATCAAACATATGTGGACATTTTTATAATAAATTCTCATGGTGCTCAATATAGAAACAAAACCTTTTCTATGGACAAATAAGCGCAACGACGAATAGATATAACTCACTTCCCATTTAACAACCAGGAAATGTTTGAAGGCTCTTAGTATTAAGAAATTAGGTTAAGTTTCAATCTCGACCGCAACGAAAAATTATAAAAAGACTTATCTCTATAATTCATATATTTTGTTCTTCCATAAAGTCAATGTTAAATTATATAGGTTAAGTGGGAGAACGCTAGAATATTCTTATGGTCCATATAATTCACAACCATCACAACATGGTCTGTTGCTGTTCGTTGTCTCTATAATGGGCAGAGCAATATATGAATAGTTATGGGTTGATTTTTGGGTTCCTAACCTTTGGCTTTTAATTTTAAGAAAATTTTACACCATTAACGTGAGAGTTTGACTTAAAATTGCTATTACCATTCCATTTTATGAAGATGGTACCTCTAAACTACATTATTGAGTTGCAGGAATCTCATCAGGATCATTTGTTAGATTTTCTCCAATCTCCTTCACCAAGTCAAGGCCATTAATGGCAAAATGGTCACCTATAGTAACCAAACCACTATTTACTGTTGGAATATCTGTCATGAAAGAATTTCTAGATCCCTCTTTATTCTCAACATAATTATGGTAAGATTTTGCATCATCCATTGCAAAAGGAATAATATCAACAATAGATGTTTAATTAATAAAAGATAAGGCAAGATCTAGGGATTGAGAACTTGGACCATTAGTTTGTAGATTTCATTCAACTAGATTGAAACAACTATTGATATTCAAGCCCAAACATGTTATATGAGTGATATTGGATCTTTGTGGTTCACCATTAGCTTGCAATGCTAGAGGCTTTTCATTTAAGGAGATGGTGAATCCATGTATAATTGATATAGAACTTTCAATACTTCATGGCTTATCTGGAAGTGCCACAATGATTGGAGAGTTCTAGCAGTCTTGGTAGAGAGGCTCCTTCATCAACTTGAAAAGATTTCTCCATAATCAAATGATACACTGCAAAGACTCCATACTGAACCAGATATTTCACTTTCTTCAGTTCATCCTTATCAGCACCTCTTAAGTAGATTATAAAACAAAAGAAAACAAAAATTAGTTAAATACAACTTCATTGTAGATATATTAGCACCTTAAAAGATGATGAAGGATTAAATTAATGCAAATTGATCTTTGCAGCTCCATTAATACATATCATTGAAAATCTGGAAATAAAAAAGAGTTTGATGAGAGAGAAATGCGAGGCAATGAGTGTAGACATACGAGAGAAAATTGGAAAAATAAGCTCAGGTTAAGTTTTCTTATTATTTAATATTAATTAAATTTATTTATGATGTGGATATTTAACTAAGAATAGCATTCACTTGGAACGCACGTCAGCTTCATACAGAGAGTCTAATGTTATACTATTTTTACCATAAATTAAAATTTTGAGTATTTTATTGTTACTTTTTAAAGTTTAAATTATAATTATAAAATTGAGTAAATTTTATTATTTTTTGTTAATTAGCCCTTTTTAATGATAAAGAGCTACTAATACATGCTTCTTAATATTGATGCATTATGATTAATAAAAAGAGAATAATTCTTTATAAGTTTATATAAATAAATATATGCATGTTCATTATTGTTATAATATGCATGCTATGTAGAAGTGACATATAAAATGAAAAATTTTCAATGCATCAGAATCAATCGCAATATTGTTCTGGCTAAAAAAATTATATTTCTTTAAATATTGCCTATACTGTAGAGTGTAGACTAAACATACAATTAATTAGACGTTAAAATTTATGAGCGTACTTTTACATGATTATAACATTAATATATAAAATAATTTTAAAATTCAATTCACTCCTTAAAATGTATATTAGCTTTTTTATTTTTATATTATCAATTAATTATATAATAAGAGTATAATATTTTGCAAATTTAAAGTGTAGATTACTTTTCCCAACGTCAGT
>JANIHY010000210.1:15526730-15553232 GCA_027479065.1 Erythroxylum brevipes | reverse complement strand
AAATATTATTTAGCATCTTAAAATTTAGTTTCACTAAATAAATATTATTTTATCTTTTAGTTAAATAGAATGTTTTTGAAATATATTGTAAATAAAATTATTATTTATTTGTTAATAATAAAATTTAAGATGTTAATTGAAATTTTAAAAATTAAAAGATTGAAATTGAGTATTTATTTTTCATAACATTAATTACATTAAAAAAAACATCAGCCAGGTACTTGGTCACGTGTCTTGTGCAAAATTGGTAAGCCGACTATTTCCTGACCCGACGTGTCGTGTCGTGTCGTATCCTCAGCGGCTGAGATTAGCATAACTTCGCACCGAAATAGAAGAATATGCCGTGGATTGGTCCCCTGGACGAGATATCGTTTCGCCCTTATCTGAGTTCTGTCTTCACCTCCGACCTCTGAAAAATCTACGTTGATTGAACAACCAAACTGACAAACAATTGTTCTGTTCTATCTCTTATCATCAGTTCATAGCTAGGGTTTCCATAATTGGTAAAGTCATCAACTTTCAGTAATTGTTATTATGAAGCTTAAGGATCTTGTTAATTACAAAAGAACGCCGCCAGTGAAGAAACCTGCTGCGAAAGGAGGTTCAAATCCGCCAGCCGAATCGGGGACTCCGAGTTCCGCCGCGACTACACACGGGTCTGTAACCAAACTGAAGCTGGAGAAGTGTAACAACTCCACTCCGTCGAGTATCGGTTCTGATTCTAAGTCCGGGCAAGCTTCAGGTAGTGTTCTGGCGCTTCCTGTTTTGCATTTCATAAAGATTTAGTGGACCTAGTCATACTAGGCTCTCGGCTTTTAGCTTCAACATTTTGCTTGAGCTTTTTGTTTGTGTTTGTTATGTTTAGTTTGGAATGAATTTAACTACCTTTGAAGATATATGTATGTAATTTAGTTATGTTTTTAATCTATTGAGTTGACTGATTCGATGGTGCTTCTTGACACGCATCGTTATGTGTAGTGGTTGAAGAAGCGCAAACGCCAGGTGCTTCTGCTTCGGTCACGCCGGATGCTAAAGTTGCTCCTAGAAAAAGAGTAGTGAAGAAAGTGGTGAGGGTGGTTAGGAAAGTTCCGGCTAATAGAACTCCTGCTATGCAGAAAGTTGTTTCTGCACAGACACCAACTAATGAAGAAGATGCTGTAAAGTCAAGGGGTGATGAGAGCAAAAAGGAGGAAGTAGTGGAGAGAAGGGATTCTGAAAATTCTCAGAAAGAAAAACTGATTGAAGAAAAAGTAGGAGAATTCAGAGAGGATGATCAGACCAACGTGAAAATTGGGCGGTCCTTGGTTGGAAATGTTGCTAAATTTGCAACGGAAGGACATACTGATTCAGAAAAGAAGGCATCAATTGTTGAAGTTTTTGAAGAATCTGCACAGAAGCAACCTATGACGGAAGTAGTTGTCTCTCAGAATGTCATTGCGAAAAGCTCCAATGATGATGAACCTGACAGTGTAGACAAAGGACAGGAAGTGAAGGAAGATCCCGAAAAAGAGATGGTTGACATAGATATAAGCAGGAAAGACAAACTACAAGGTGAAGATGCTCAGGATGAGCAAAATGACTTTGGTGCTGATGAGGTATATGAAGAGTATGGTGATAGAGTGGATTTTGAAGATCATGGTGAGGATGACTTGGAGGAAGAAGATCCTGAGGAGGATCTAGGAGGAGCAGAAACATTTGATGAAGAGAGAAAAGAACTAACAGCAATTGCCAAGGAGCGCAAGATTAAGAAAGAATATGAGATATTTGTTGGTGGCTTGGATAGGGAGGCCACAGAGGAAGATGTGAGGAAGGTTTTTCAGAATGTTGGTGAAGTAGTTGAAGTCCGACTGCACAGGAATCTTTCTATCAATAAGAATAAGGGATATGCATTTGTGAAGTTTGCAAACAAGGAGCATGCAAAGCGTGCTTTGATGGAAATGAAAAACCCGGTGGTATAATTCTCATAACTATTAACATTTCATATCCATATAAATGTCACCCTGACAGGTCGAATATTGCAGATCCATGGAAAGCGCTGTGGGACTGCACCAAGTGAGGATAATGACACTTTGTTTTTGGGGAATATATGTAACACATGGACAAAAGAAGCGGCAAGTGCTGATAAGTACAGTGGCTGTTACCTCCTGGAGCTTTTAACTGTTTTCTAATAGTGTGTTTGGTTTGCAGATAAGACAAAAGCTGAAGGATTATGGAATTGAAGGTGTCGAGATTATCACTCTCGTCCCAGATGTTCAACATGAGGGGAGGAGTCGTGGCTTTGCATTTCTTGAGTTTTCATGCCATGCTGATGCCATGACTGCATACAAGAGGCTTCAGAAGCCTGATGTTGTATTTGGCCATTCTGAGAGGACGGCCAAAGTAGCATTTGCTGAACCTATACGTGAACCTGATCCAGAAGTTATGGCCCAGGTGAAAACAGTATTTCTTGATGGGCTTCCTCCTCGTTGGGATGAAGACCGTGTTAGGGAGCTCTTGCAAGGTTTTGGGGAAATAGTAAGAGTTGTGCTTGCTCGGAATATGTCAACTGCGAAGAGGAAGGATTTTGGATTTGTGGATTTCTCCTCCCATGAATCTGCTGTTGTTTGTATTGAGGGAATAAACAATAAAGAATTAGATGATGGAAACTCCAAGGCAAGTTTCATATTAAATGATTCATCCAATTTGGTATTTCCTTTTTCACTTTAATTTCTTCCTCTTATTCTGTTTTTCTGATTATACTTCCTGAATGAACTTTTCCCCATTGAGCCATTTATTCTCTAATCGTGATTCATTATCTAGTCGCAAAGCCTTACACAAGACTCGTCATGCACTCCCACTTCCCTTTCTCTCTTGGATGTGAATTCCTAAAGCTTTTTTATTGCTTTTCTTCTGCATCTTAATTTTTCCTCATATCTTATATTTATAGCAATGTCAGACTTCAACCGTCTTCGTATAGGCATTTGAATGAACCCTTGTGTACATAACTATGTATTTATCTTACATTCTTTTTGTCTTTTGTGTCCAAACTCATCGAAGAGGTGGCGTGAGCTGATGGTTTTATTTCGTTATATCTTTCCAGATAAGAGTGAAGGCTAGGCTGTCAAATCCTTTGCCCAAAACTCAGGCTGTTAAAGGTGGAATGCGTGGTGGTTTCCTTATTGATCGTGCTAGCAATGGAAGCTTTTCAAGATTTGGTAACTTTAGTGAATAGGTCTAAAGTCTTTTCCTTTAAATAGTTTGTGATCGTCAATTTACATTTTTCTGGGGTTTCTATAGGAAGAGCTGTTGGGCGTGGGGGACGTCACTTTAATTGGCCAAATTTTCAGCGTGGGCGTGGTTTCTATCATCGTGGACGTGGCCAGAGTAGTAGAATGGGTCCTCATGAATATGAATTTGTTGATCGTTATGCTGCATTTCAAGGAAGGCAATTTGATGGAAGAGGTTCTCTCTCTTTCCCTCCTCAAAGAAGCTCTCATTTCATTGTTCATGTGTAAACTTCTCCAAATTTGTTGAAAACTATACTTCTAACACCTCCAAACTTTTACATTAGGAGGGCGAAGAGGCCCACCAAGAGGTGGCTACCATGATTCTGCGGGTTCATCAAGAGGTGGCTATCATGATGCTGTGAGGCCATCAAGAGGTGGCTATCGTGAGGCTGTGGGCCCATCAAGATCAAACTTTAATAGACCTTGGCATGATGCACCTGCAAAAAGGCATGAGCATTTTGTTCATCCTAGGAGACAACCATTTTCTCCAGAAACCTTTGATAGACCTTGTGGTGGAAGGCCCCTTGATGACCCTTATTTTTATGGTGATGGTTCACGTGGCATGAAGCGACCCTTTTACGTGGCTGTAAATATCTCTTTACCTGTCATCATGCTTGTCTTTGCAGCGGCCTATGACCACTTTTTGTTTGTTGTTATTTCTCTGTCTCTCTTTCTCCCCCTTTGCCATCTTCCTTTTCATAGGTTAGGCTTGTCTCGTTGATTGTCATTTCTTGACTTTAAACTTCTCTGGCGTTTAGGATCACGAACCAGATTACCCAGAACCTAGTAGGCTTCGTCCTCGGATGGATTATGGTGATCCTCCAATCTCATTTCATGGATCTCGTTATCATGGTTGGGATTGATTTACTTACACTATAGCTACCAATTTACTAGTTCCTTTTTTCTTTTGTTCATTGCTTTGAATATTCATCGTATTTGTGTTTTCCCTTCAGATACCTATGGGGCAAGCACTGATCCATACTCACGTGATTATTATGTTTCTGATGTAAGTATGCAAATCCTAGCTTGTCTCAATCCTTGTGTGTGATAGTTTGTGATATTTGTGTGTTTATGTTGCAGTATGGTACTTACCCTCCATATTATGGGAATGATCGCACTTATGGAGGTGGCTACTACTATTAGCTTGAAAATTTTGGTAATCCTCACTGTTGTGTTTTTATATTAAATTTATGCTGCTTTGAAAGGAATATGATAGCCCATGCTTCATTGAGTTCTAATTGTGTCTAGGTGGCAAAGGAAGACGGATCCACTTCCATCAATGATATGCAAATGGCTTGCTGTTGAAAAAAAAAAAAGTAGCAGCTTCCTTTCCTTTTTTTTCATTTTGATCTTGTTGCTCTTGCCTTCATATCTACTTCTTACACATGTTCTAGTCTAGAGACTTTTGGTGGATATCCCGAGAGTTCATTTACTGAGTTTAGGCTAGCTCTGTTAAGGGTTTAGATTGCAACTAAGTAAATGATACTTTTTATGTTTTGGAGACACTTGCCCTTTATATCTAGGTAATGAACTGCTTGGAGGATCTTCAATTAATATCATGATAAAGAATGGGCATCAATTCCCTTTATGTTACTAATCTATGTTTGGAATAGAAGTTCGTATGTTAATGTTCCTTGATATCGAAGGTGAATGCAACATAGTGGTGCCTTCATTTTGTGGAAGAGTCAAATCCTGAGAGGCTTTGGAATAGTAGTGGAGTTTCCGAAAGTTAATAATTTAAAGTGTGATGATGGGAGCTTTTGAAGATCATCTTGATGATTGTGATTGAGGAATGATACTTTTAGGTGTATGCAGCATAAGAGCTGTAAACTTGTAAAGAAAATCAATGATTTCTCAGGTGCCATGAGGCCATTTGATGTTTTCTGTGCCAGTGTGAATTTCTTGCTTAATGAAGTGTATCTTAGGATCCCTTGTCTTTGATGACCTGCCTGGTTGGATGTGCTGTGGCTGAACATGCCACAGTATTTTTGTACCTTTTTCCAAAGCCAATCTCCAGAACAATCTATCTAAAGATATTGCTCCCAGATCAAGTGAAGGTTTTGAAAATTTCAAATTGATTCTCATTTCTGAGGTGTAGAAGTGATGGGGTCCATCAATAACTTTTGATCGATTTGGTGCTCACTGATGGCCTATACTATATTCATGCAAGATCGAGCTGATATCTTCCCTTGCAAATTGTCTAATTAAGGTTGTGATTGAAGTTACAGTGTTTTGCAGGAGTGGATTCAAATTTTAAGGGAAACTTTTATCTTATTCTGCTAGTTTGTCATGCTGGTGCTTTTTTGATTCATATCCTTGTGACATTGGTATGCCGTTAAGAGATAAATTTGGGGGATGAAAATGCCTCTTAATCATAATGGTTAATATGCTCAAAGCTTTCAGGCATATTTAGTGGTTTAAGGATACCTTATTTGTATGTCTTTGTGATCTTACGATCTTGTTTTACTTGGGAAATTTGGTAGTTGATTGATTATGATTTAGTATGGTATTCAAAGAACTAGAAATTTATGTCAAAGGTAGATTTTGGCCAAGGCAGGGCTCTAGATTTGTAAATCTTTTCTTGGTGTCATGGTACTATTGTTAGATGTCCAAGGTAATGCCATTGTAGTAAGGAGATACTTTTCCATCGAATTATACAGTGTATTTTACCAACAACATCATTGACGTTAGATAGAAACCCTCTTCTATCCTTGAAAGGATGAGGAGGTGGACAACTTATAGAGGTTATTCCAGCTATAACTATTGAACTAAACATCTAATAATAATGTGCTTTTGAGGTTGACCCACTGCCGATGTGGGAAGTTTATAAATAACATAGTGGTGAATTGAAGTACCTGCCTGTTTAGTGAGTCCTAGCCAAATTGGTTGATAAGGGTAACTATGTTAGCTTTTCCTACTACCCTTGGCACTTGCCATGTTACTTTGTTGGTACTTTGGCATTATTAGATAGTTCCAAATTCTTTTTGGTTCTCCTGCTATGAGACTTTGAATATTGAATTTGTTGCTCATGTATCCCCGTCCAAAGTGGTAATTACTCTCACTTCATATTCCTGGATAGGTTTGTGCTGGTTGTTTCCGGAAAATCAGTTACTCTTTGATTTACGTTCATTTTGATCGGACATTCCTTTTAGAACTCTAAATGTGGTTTTCCAATCCGTTTAAAGTTCATCTCAGGTCGTTTTTTTCGTTCTTCCATTATTGTGTTTATAATGTGTCTCAGCTTCTAGGTGCAGAATTGAGCCGCAGGTAAGTTGAATTGCCGAAACTACTTCTGCCCTTTTCTGGTAATGATGCTCTTCATTTTAGAATCATTGCCATTGCTTGCAATTTGTGTTACAAAGTTTTCGTTTTTGTTTCAGTTTCATTTGATATCTTTTCATATAGTTAGGTATGGATAAAAGGAAGCGAATCTTCTGCATTCATAGTTCAATTGATCAAAATTCATCATTACTTGAATCAATCAGTCAGTCTATGTTCAACGTAATTTATTGGGTATCATGTTGTCGACCTTATAACATCAATTTAAGTTCGAGTTGCCTCGTGAGAATTTTATTTAATTGGTGTGAGAAACATTGCCTTTTCTGGCGATGTTTGTTGATTATGGTCTTGGAGTCTTCATGCGGTTTCAAAGGGATGATTATTGTTACGCAGACGAAATTAAAAACTGAATATTATTAATCGTGACAAGAATGGACTGGCCGGTGATTTTATTATCCATTCAACTAGTTACTAAACAATATGAAGGCTACCAAAACAGCACACTAACTAAAATGAAGGGTACAGTAGAAGGCGTGGAGATTATTTTATCATATTTATGTAGAATTAAATATAAAATTATAATCGTATTCAATATATAATATTGCATCTATTTTATTAATTAATAGTAATATGTTAATTTATTGTATTTTATCAACAATTAAAAATATATTGAATAGATTAAAGTGAATTCTATTTTTAATGCCTTCGAACTTTGCTAAATACATTTGAGTCCCTTAACCCTTGTTTTAGCAAACAACTTAAAAACTTTTTATTTTTATTGTTCACTAGCTGTAAAAAAAAATTATTAACCTCATAAAAGTGAATTAATTAACATCGATATAAAAAAATGAAATTAATTTGAAAAGAAAAGATCAAAATACGTTAAAGATATTTAAAAGTGTTCAAACTATGTTTCTTCGTAAGTATTCGCGTGATATCAGAGTCGTTAGGTTTAGGGGTGAGTATTATTTGGGTCGGTCTGATTATTTGGTCTGACTCGAATTAATTTGGGTAAACAAATGCTACATTTTGGGTAATTCGGTAATTCGGGCCAGTTCGATTACCCGAATTTAAACCCGGGATAATTTGGGTAAATTGGGTTGGATAAATAGGTAATTCGGGTAAATCGGGCCGGATAAGTTCGGGTTATTGAAAGTTCGGGTTTGAGTCGGGTAAGGAAATTTTTTTTGGATAATTTGGGCCGTACCTGAATAGTGAAAATTTGGCCCGAATTATCTGAATGCTCACCCCTAGTTACGTTGCCTGCTTCTCCATTCCATAATTGCAATTCTAGGTTATAAAGAAAAAGTTAGTAATGTCGTTTGGTTTAAAAAATGTCCCACAAATATTTCAAAGAAAAATAGATAATATTTTCAAGTATTATAATTTTATACTTCATAATTTTTCCTAACATATTATACATCTTCATACATCTGCAAAATTACAATCTTGCTCTTTCTAAAAAAAAATACTAAAATATATCAAAACTACAATAGAATTTCTTGGATGGAATAGATGGTAAATAAGATAAACTTAAACACTATATTCTTGAAAAGATTTTGCAATTTTCAGATAAATTACAAAATAAAGAACAAGTTAAATTATGCTTATGATTTTATTCAAAATTTAGCTGAGATAAGAAAACCATTCCAAATGTTTTTAAAGAAAGATTAATGATTTGAATTTTTACCTTATTTGATTGAACAAGTAAACAAGATTAAAGTTCTGTTCTCTACTTTACCTAAACTTTCTTTACCTACTGACGATGATGATTTAGTACTTGAAACCAATGCTTTTAATCATATATGAAGCGGAGTATTAAAAAAGATAAATTATAACGATGCTCATTTTAAAACTAATGAGTCTCTTTGCAGATATACCTTATAAACTTTTACTGATACTCAACCGTGATATCATATAAATAGAAAAGAATTATTGGCAGTAGTAAAATATTGTATAAAATTGTATTTTTTATTACCAATAAGATTTTTATTAAGAATTGAAAATACTCAGGGAAAACTTTTATTTAGAGTAATTTACTTTCTAAACCTAAATATAAGGGATATATAAGATGACAAATTTTATTAGCTGAATGTAATTTTGATATTTAAATTATTTAATCTAATAATAATATTCTTACAAATTTTCTAACTGGGAATTGACCAGCCCTAAAGAAGAAATATTTGATATTATAAAAGATAATGATAATTTAACAGAAGAAGATTTATTTAGAATCACTTTAATTTTTAATATCTTGAAAATTTTAGATTTTATAAAATTTTTATTATCTCAAGATTAGATTAAACCTTTTGTATGATAAATTAATATGTGTTTTATCTGTGATTTTGTTATAACTGGATTAAATTCTGTGATATGTGGATCAAATTTGGTGATATGTGTTGGCCTATAGCAAAATGGTACCGAAATGATTGATAAACTAAAAATTATTATAGATTACATTCACATTAAACGAAATGCTTAATTTAAGAGAAAGTCAATATGTATGAATAAATTCACTTCAACTAAGACTCACATGAGATTTTTATTTATTTTAAAAAGAGTGATCTAATAAATATTTTTTTAAAGAAAATGGAGTGATCTAATTACTAGCCTAACAAAACAACAACGGATTTTAAGCCTATGATTTAACCTCTTTTTAAATGACACTATAATAGTTCCAATTTGTTCTAATTTGTGTTGGACTTTAATGACACCAAAACGGTAAGATTGGGCTCCATCCCTCTTTATTATAAAATAAATGGTTAACTGTTAATGCAAATTGGATTTTTTTTAGACTCAAACCATATTGTTACTGAAGTTTTTGTATTAATATTATAAATACTGTATTGAAATAATATTAATATTAATTATCGCAAACTTTTATCTAAAAAAAATAATAACATAAATAGGATTAATAATTTCATTTTTATTATCTAAACTCTTTCACTAATTCTCATGACATTATTTAAACTCATTCTCATCTCATACCATTTCGTATCTCTCTCTTATTATTTGTAACTTGTATTAGAGAATAAGCCTATGACAGAGTTGCTTCTTTATAATAATAGACCATAAGGTCACAAGTTGAAGTTATAAAAATAACTTAGTCTCTTTTTAGACCCCTACAAAGCAAAAAGCCTTGTGCACTGGTACGTGGACAAAAATCTATGATTCAAACAACAAGACTTGACTCGTTAACTCTCTATTTTCTCATTGTTGTTTTCTTTATCGAAAAACTACTCATCAACAAAAATAACCGTGGGTTGTAGTCCTTTTACTTGCCCCACCTTCAAAAGCTACAATTTCTTGTGGGAACAGGAAATTAACCCATCAATAGGCTTTTGTGCCACAGCTTCATCTCTTGTCTCCACCACCGTGGATAAGAAGACTATCTTCAGTTGCATTGAAACCGTCATCAACAAAATCAACCCTAGCCCTGAACTTGCTCAAGGTCTTCGGAATTATTTTGTCACAAAGACCTTCTCGCTTGACACTCTCGAAGCCTCTACTTTGACGAGAACGGGTATATGTATACGGGTGCTCTTATGTTCAAATTAGTTATGTCAGTTATTTTTATTCTGATGTTTTTTTGTGTGTGACCGAGGCTCCTTTAGTTGGCAAATTATTTATTGTCTATCTTAGTTTTATTTTATTATTTTGTTGCTTATTAATTTTCTTATTATTATTATTAATTTTTCTATTATTATTATTATTATTATTATTATTATTTGTGATTATTATATTGTAATTATGTTTTTGTGTTAGTTTTTACTTTTTATTCTGTAAACCTGCATCACTATTTTTCTGTCACATTTGTATATAGGTCTACCGGAAATAATCTCTCTACAATATAAAGGTAGGGCTGCGTACTAAAGACTTTCTTAAACTCTGCTTTAATGCGAGACTTCAAACTGAATGTAATGATAATGATGATGATGAGCTTATTGCCTCATCTAACATCGACTATCGTCAAAATCAGCTGAAACTCATTAGTATTTATAGTATCGGATGATACCATCTAAAATTGCTTGTCTTATCGATATTACAACCTAATAGGTTATTTGTATTTTTGGACGGTAAATTATATTTCGGCTATTAGTGTACAAGATTCTCATCCATGTTTTCCACGCCATTAACACAAACAATTGGAAATACAATTATATTGTAATTAAGAGTTAATGGGTTTTACGTTATTTGGGAGTATCTATTATTGAAAATACGGTTGCATAATAATTAGGAGTTAGCGATTTACATTATTTAGGAGTAATGTTGGTTATATGTACCTTAAGAACCCTTTGTACAAATCAATCAATATAAATACTATTTTTTTCTTAAGTTTTTCTTTAATTTTATGTAATATCAAAGCAGGTTTGAAGAAACCCCAAAATTAATATTCCTAAAAGTTGTTTGTTGACTGGTTGACAATCCCTTCTCCTTCCTCCCTTTTCATATCATGTTCCCCTCATCGTCAATGGATGATACCATAGCCAAGACCTTGATACCAAAAAGGATAGTTGACTTGTTATCATCGTTTTTCTTGCATTTGTCGGATAATCCAGGAGTGATGATTATAATGTGTCTCTTAAATGGAGAAAACAATCACATGTAGAAAAAAGCTATGATGAACAACCTTAAGGTGAACAATAAATTGGGCTTTATCAATGGTAGATTACAGAAGCTGACGACTGATTCGTTTAAAGTGAGTTGTTGGGAAACCTGCAACTTTATACTAATTTCATGGATTTTTAACTTGATTGAGAAATCTATTCAACCTAGTGTTGCATACGGGGTGACCGCTAAGGTGGCTTGGGATGATCTATAATATCACGTTTTCATTGGGAATGCTCCGCAGTTAATGAGTTGAAAGGGGAAATCATTTTGCTCCAACGATAAGGCACGACTATGATGACTTATTATACAAAATTGAAGGGAATGTGGGACGAGCTCGACATCTATTCCAAGGTCCTGAACTATACTTGCAGAGCTGTACAATAATTCCTTCAGGAGTATAAAGAGGAGAAGTAGCACCAATTCCTTATGGGGTTGGATGTTGTGGTCTTTGGAACTGTTTGATCTCAAATAATAAGCATGGATCCTCTGTCTACTGTTAGCAAGGCTTATGCCTTGATTACTAGAGAAGTATTGGGAAGGAAGCGGGTATAACACACGTAACGATCAATCAATAAATTTTTTTCCACTTGAATGAATCTATTAGGATTAATAATGAGCAAAAATTGGCAGCAAACCAAATGATCACAAGATGCCTCAATAATGCACAAATAAAAAACTAATCACCAAATACAACAATTATTTAACGTGGCAAAAACTCCTTCGGTGTGAAGGATAAGAAACCACGGGACTTTTCTTGATCCAAGCAAATGAAATCCATTATCACAAATACTGTCTTACAGAGATCAACAGCCACAAAATTCAGAAATCAAAAGCTCATTTTCATATAGTCACAAATTAAAGTAAAGAACTATACAAAGAGAGCAATCATAACAAAGGCTTCTGTTCCAACAAATTCTGGAAAAGTTCCATCATAACAAAGGCTTCTGTTCCAACAAATTCTGGAAAAGTTCCAACTGACCAAATCCAATCTTCACCGTTCAAAACAAAGAACAATGAGTAAGAAACAGGCTCATCGAAATTCAGCCCGATCAGACAAAGAATGGTAGACCAAAATCAGAATATGGTGAAGCTCGTCAATTCTGGAAACTCCTTGAGACCAGCCCACTTTTGGATCCAAAAACTCAACCTCCAAATCTCGAAAAAAAATCTTCACCGTTCAGAATGGAGAAAAGTATGTCTAGAAACTGTAAACCAAAAATGAGACCGATCTAACGGTGAACGACTTCCCAGTTGCTAGAAATGTAAAACGGGTCGAGTAGAAAAATCTCTCCTTTTGTGAAGGGTGAAGGAAGAACAAAATCTCTCTTCTCTCCTCTCTCTCTTCTCTCTCTCACTCTTGACAGCAGCAGAAATTTTTTTGGTTTCTTTGACAATACAAAAATTAACCCTAATGGGTCAAAAACAAATGGGCTTTAACAAATTTATGGGTTTTATCACATAGGAGGGAACCGAAACCCAACAAGAAGAACACCATAGGTCTATTGTTTGAGGTCAAGAAGAAAGTGTTGAGGCGGTGGACTAGTAGTGCAAATAATGACCAAATTAAAGCATGGTTTTCAGATTGGGAAATCAGGACAAAAAGGGAGCAACGAGAGGCAATGCACACAATACAACAAGACTGACCAAGAAATTTCAAAGCGCTTTAAGTTGATCTGTTATCTCATTTTGTGGAGATGACCACAAGGCCAAGGTGGCAACTTGGGAGTCAGGCGAGCCCCAAGCGGTGTTCAAATTTTTTAGGTTGCACAAAGAAAATATGAGAGTAGTAGTTTGTCAAGTGAACAATTTTACTAATTGTTAACACTTTTGAATCATGATAACTCTGAGAAGTTTTTTGGTAACGATTATAAAATCCTTACATCGATATTAAACAACAGAGCATCCAATCATATGATAGGTTGCTTGGATTTGATGTGCTATGTTAAAGAAGTAGTGTTAATATTGCCTAATTAGGTAATGGCGATTGCGATAATGATGGATCGAGTCATATTAAGTGAGGACATGCCGTTGATTATTGTCTTTTATATGGCTAGTTTGACTTGCAATTTGATTTTTGTATGTCAATTGATTATTAAGTTAAACTACTTCAAGTTTACAAGGATGCATTTGGTTATAACGATAGAGAGAGTGCACTCCTTCAGTTGACATCTTGGGCACTAGTGAAGTCAACACTTATCATTTATTCTTGATATTAATAGGATTTTAGGAACAAGAATATTTATGATTCATGTTTTTTAGTTGAACAAACTCATTCTCCTTTCCTATTGAGAAATAACAATGTTGTAAGTAACTTTGATTTCATATATTGTGATTTATGGGGGCCTCGGCATAAAGCATTATCTTGCAGTGCATACTATTTTATTACTATTGTGGTTGATCATAACCGTGAGATTTGTGTTTATTTATTGAAAGAAAAAATTGAGACTAGTTGATACTTAATAGATTTTTTTCAAATTGGTTGAAAATAAATTTAGGAAGATTATTAAGCACATACGGAGTGATAAAATGTTTGAGTTTAATTCAGGGATGGCGGATTCTATAAAGAAAAAGATATTGCTCACAAAACAAGTAGCATGGATACACCATAGTAAAATGGGAAGGTAAAGTGTAAACATAGGAATATTTTGGATGTAGCAAGGGCATTGTGATTTCAAGCTGCCTTACCTATTTATTTTAGGAAAAATGTGTTTTAAGTGTGATTTATTTAATAAATAAAAAGTAGACTGTTAAACTGAACAATCACCTTATGAGATTTTGACTGGTATGAGGTCATCCTATGAATATGTTAAGATGTTTGACTTCTTGTGTTATGCGCACAATAATCAAGACTGAAGGACAAGTTCAGGCCAGAAGTAGGTTATGTATCTTTGTAGGATACTCATACAAGAAGAAAAGTTGGAAGCTTTATGACCTCGAAAAGGCTTAGTGGTGTTTCATTTCATAAAGATGTGTTTCCTTTTGCTACAAGGGATGAACAGGTTAAGCATCAAATTCAGGATCTTAATCACTTCTTTGAAGAAAGTCTTTATATGCTAGAGATGGGCAATGTGACCAAAGACAAAATTGAAAGTGAAAATTTGGAGTTAAAAGTAGTGTGAGTTATTCTTACGAGCAGATTGATAGAGATTAAGAAGCAGAGAGTAAACCATATCGAATGACTCATCAACTAGCTCGGTTAGGGGATTATGTTTTTTTATTTCACTATTCTAAAAAGGTTTGGGGACATTTTTGGCCAAAATTGAGCCTCTCGTGGCTATTTGGTATAGTAATACACATGTGTAGTGTGTGTAGGAAATTGTTCCTAAGGTAAACAAAAATTCAAAGCCCGTAATATGTTGTGTAAAAATCTTTTGAAGAATAATCAAATGAAGATTGGTTTTACTCCCTCTTCAAAGCCTCCACAATATGAAAGCTCCTTAAGTACTCTTTATCTGTTAATGAATTATACGACGTTTGAAAATTTTCTCAAGATCATCAGGCATTTTTGGTGGCCATAACCTCAAAGGTTGAGCTTATGTGTATACAGAGGTTATAAAAAACATGAAATGGTGAGATGCCATGGCCCAAGAAATTTCAGCACTTGAAGCGAATAAAACAAGATCTTCAAAGACTTTATGCCTGGAAAGAAGCCAATTAACTGTAAGTTGGTTTTCAAGATCAAGTATAAGTTAGACGAAATAGTTAAAATGTTGGCCTCCAAATTTTTTTCTTGATAGATGCGCATGATTAGGTTAATTTAGGGATCTTGTTAGATCAATGTACGTTGGAATTAAGTAGCCTGTTTATGTTAATGAGATTTATGTTACATAGGTGAACTGAATTAAAGTTAAAGTGATAAGTTGCATAAGGGGTATTTTGGGGAGATCTCTTACGTAGGAAGGCTTTAAGGCTTTGAAGGAGGAGCAAAATAGGAAGAGGAATTTATTGGCTTGCATTTTAAAGCCAAAAATGTGGTGAGGAAAAACAGAATGGTGAAAGCATAAAAGTAAGAAAGAAAATAGAGAGAGTGTCGTGGGTTTAGAGGGAGAAAAGAGTTTCAAGCTAGGTCTTGATTTTTCTCAACCTTCAAAGGGGATTTTGAGAGTGATCGAGAAGGGGAAAATATAGGGAAAGATAAGAGCCTTCTTTTGAACTAAGCATTTCTTCATTTGAAGAAGATTTGAGGTAAGAGCGTTTTAAGGATTCGAATTTTTGGAAAGGGTTTTGGTTTCAAGAGCTTAGAAAATGCATGGGTTTAAGAGCTATAAGATCAATTTATACTTTAACTTATTTGGTTTCTCATATGAGAATCTCTATTGATTTGCGGATTTTATTTATGTTAAAAAGGGAATCAAGAAGGACAAGAGGACAAGAGGAGAGACTCACTTGAGCAAATTATCAACAAGAAATTCAAGGTAGGTTACATTTTTATAGTTGACTGATAAGCCATAAATATCTTCTTTCAAGAAAAGTGAAATAAATTTTTTCAACTACTTCCAAATGTGCATTTAAGTGTTCTTTAAATGCTTTGAGAAAGTGCTGCATATTCTGTGCATAAACTTTGTAAATGAAACATGAAATGATTTTGAAAAGATATCATGCCATGAAAAAGCAAGTTTCTGATCTAGTGCCATTTTGGGCAACAAGTTTACAAGTCATGAAATTACATGTTATGTGGGTTCGTGGTGATCAACTAAATATGTCAAGCGTACTCGTCTAAAGGCTTCTCCCACTTGTCTGCTAGTGGCATGGAGCTCCTTCATGGATTCCTATAAGTTCACGGCTACGCAAGATTGTTATGCAAAAATGCATAGTACGTTCTATTTTGGATCCACCCGAACCAATTTGATGTGTCTTGTATGTTCATGATATGTTGATAGTAATGATGTAACCATGTTATGCATTATCGTGAGTTTTTTTTTCCCAATGAAAATGATTATTTCAATAGTTTTTGCTTGTTATCGATTATAAGATTATTACCCACGAGCTTTACGCTCACTCCCAATCTCCTCCCACACATTCAGGTGATGAGTAGATTTCGTGTAGGTCAAGAGGCAAGGCAGTACTCCTAGTTTAAATATTTTGTGTTTGAAGCAAGTTTTGTAAAACAAGGCTTTAGTTGCATTTTGAGCAAATCATGGATTATGTATCTTTTTGTATTTTGGGATTTTATGTATTAATGTATTTGCGACTTGAAATGCCCACTAAAGCTTTGTAAAACTTTTTATCTTTTTATGCAAATGGAAGATGCTTGCATATTTATTCATGACCCTTTCAAGTTCGTACGTTGAAATTTTTTTTGTTTCATAAAGGAAACTTCGCTTTCTGAATTTGGGAAAAATCTAGTTTAACCTAAGCTGATTTAGGCAAAGGTGTCTTATAGTAGGTCGTAAACCTTTCTGTCATCTTTCCAATGATAGTTAGCATGAAAATTTTGGACGCCTAAGCTAAAAGTCAGGTTCCTTTTAAAGGAAGATGTACAAGAGAGGAGATGCATCTTCTATCTTTTTGCTTCTTCTATGATGATGTCATCTCCTTCTGGGTTTTCTTTGTGATGACGTCATCTCCTTCTGTGTTTTCTATCGTCTTTGTTTTGGCTATTATCTGTGTTTTGCTTCTTCTGGGATGACGTCATCTCCTCCTGGGTTTTCTTTGTGATGACGCCATCTCCTTCAATGTTTTGTATCGTTTGTGTTTTGGCTATCGTCTGTGTTTTGCTTTTTCTGTGATGATGTCATCTTTTTTCTGTGTGACGTCATCTCCTTCTGTGTTTTGTATCGTCTGTGTTTTGGCTATCATCTATGTTTTGCTTCTTCTGTGATGACTTCATCTTCTTCTGTGTGATGTCATCTCCTTCTGTGTTTTGTATCGTCTATGTTTTGCTATAGATTGTGTTTTGCTTCCTCTATGATGATGTCATCTTCTTCTGTGTGACATCATCTTCTTATGTGTTTTGTTCCTTCTGAGTTTTGCTCCTTCTAAGTTTTACTTCTTCTATGTTTTACTGACGGGTCCTCTTCTGTGTTTTACTGACGTGTTCTCTTCTGTGTTTTTGCTTCTGCCTTTTAGCTTCTTCTGCCTTTTTGTTTATGCCTTTTTGCTTCTTCTGCCTTGTCGTTTCTTTTGTATTTTTGTTTCTTCCTTTTCGCTTCTTCTGTCTTTTCATTTCTTCTGTGTTTTTGCTTCTGTCTTTTAGCTTTTTCAGTCTTTTCGTTTCTTCGGTGTTTTTGCTTCTGCTTTTTCACTTCTCTGCCTTTTCTTTTCTTCTATGTTTTTGCTTCTTTTGCTTTTTCGTTTCTTCTGTGTTTTTGCTTTTGTCTTTTTATTTCTTCTGTCTTTTCGCTTCTGCCTTTTTGCTCCGTTTGTCTTTCGCTTCTTCTGTATTTTTTTTTTTACTATCATTCGCCTTCCCCTATCTTCTGTTCCATTTATGACCCCCTTTAAAAGGTAGAATCCGACCTCAGGGTCTTCCTCAAAGTTGTAGGTCTCTAAGCCTTCTTTAAAATTGTCCTAAGGGAGTCTCCACCCTATATCCCAATTATCAGTTAAGCTATTTATCCCAAGGCTGTGTAAAATGATTAAGGTTAACATCTATTAGGAAATAGTAAAAGTAAGTCTTTTTGGTGGGGGTACGCCACCCTTACGGGACATATGTCCAGATGCCCCTTAGGTCGTCAGGCTCATGACTCTCAAGGGCGGGGTGTCCAACACTTATGGTATCAGAGCCTTAGGTTTATTAGTATCCTAGGCTTTTGGTGGGTAGTTTAAGATATGAAATGAATATGCGTTATTTTGAGCAAGCAAATTGTATGGTTTTAAATTGTTTTATATTATTTGAAATTGTTTTACATAAACTTAAGGTTTTTATTGATCTTATAGTTAAGGAGTGATAAATGCCACCTCGAAGGAGAACTCGAAGAGCTCTGACTCGATCCGGATCTCGTCAAGGGAGTACAGATGAATCCCATGTCCCGTAAGATGCTGGGACATACTTTATTCCTGATTCTGAGGCACCTAATGTGTAACATGAAGTACCACCGCCTCCTCCTCCTATGCCATCTATGGACCCGCAGTTCTTTCAGGCCTTTGCCTAGGCCTTCACATATGCCATAGGTCAAAGGTCATAAGTTCCAATGCAGACTCCAGTGGAGAGGAGTGGCCAATTTGATAAGCTCCGCAAGTATGGGGTTGTAGAATTCAATGGGACTACAAATTCCGAAGAGGCTGAAGCTTGGTTGAAGAGGACCGAGAGGGTTCTGATTTAGATGAAGTGCTCAGATGAGGAGGAGTTAGATTATGCAGTAAGTTTGCTGCAGGGAGATACACTTCATTGGTGGGAATCAGTACCCCACAGTCAGGATATGCCTCCAGTGTTGTCATGGAGAGAATTTTTGGAAGCCTTCAGGAGGAAATACTTCTCGAGAGTCTATATCTAGGAGAAGGCCAGAGAGTTTCTGAATCTCACACAGAGGGATATGAGTATGAGCGAATATGAGCTGAAGTTTACCCAGCTGTCCTGGTATGCTGCCAACATTGTTGCTAATGAGGAGGATAAGTGTTTCAAGTTTGAGGGAGGTCTTCATCTGGGGAAGCCAAGGGGTCAGACACAGGCTAGAGTATTTGCCATGACTAGAGAACAAGCTGTAGCCGCACCTGAAGTTGTCATGGGTGTGGCTCGGTCATTTAATTCTGAAGTATATGTTTTGATTGATTCTGGCTCTATGCATTCATTTGTTTCTGTAAGCATGACGTTGCATAAAGTTGATTTGAGGGCTTTGGATAGTCCCTTAATTGTTAGTTCTCCTCTAGGGAAGAATGTGATTATAAGTCAAGTTTATAGGAATTGTGGGCTTTTCATCGAGGGTGCTCAGCTGGTAGTGGACTTACTACCTCTAAATCTAAAGGGGCTAGATGTTATACTAGGAATGGATGCCATAGAGAAGTATCATGTAAAGTTAGATTGTAGCCTTAAGGAGGTGAAATTTGACCTGGGCAATGGTAAGAAGGTGATTTTCAGATGAGACAAGAAAACACCATCACCAAGGATTATTTCGACCTTGTTAGCTGACAAAATGATGGGAAAGGGGTGTGAAGCCTTTTCAACATATGTTGTGGACATTGAAGCGAATGAAGGGAAGTTAGAGGACTTTCTAGTTGTAAGGGAATTTCCAGACGTATTTTCAGAAGATTTACCTGGTTTTCCACCGGTAAGGAAAGTTGAGTTTACCATCGACTTGATTCCCAGAACTGCACCCATCTCAATACCACCTTATAGAATGGCTCCAGTGGAGCTGAAGGAGCTTAAGAAATAGTTGGAAGAACTGCTAGAGAAGGGGTTCATAAGGCCGAGTTCATCATTGTAGGGAACGTCAGTTATGTTTGTTAAAAAGAAAGATGGAACATGGCATGTGTGCATTGATTATCGGAGACTCAACAGGGTGATTATTAAGAACAAGTATCCTCTGCCTCGGATTGATGATTTGTTTGACTTCAAGGAGCAAGGATCTTTTCTAAGATTGATGTCAGATCAGGCTATCATTAACTCAGAATCAAGGAATCTGATGTAAGTAAGACAACCTTTAGGACTCAATATGGGCATTACGAGTTTTTAGTCATGCCTTTTGGACTGACCAATGCACCAGCTGTATTCATGGATCTTATGAATAGGATTTTTAAGAAATATCTGGATCAGTTTGTCATAGTGTTTATCGACGAAATTCTAGTGTATTCTAAGAGTGAAGGGGAACATGAGAAACATCTCAGAATAGTATTGCAGATATTGAGGGACAAGGAGCTTTATGCCAAATTCAACAAATGCGAATTCTGGCTTCATGAGGTGATATTCCTTGGACATGTGATTTCTAAAAATGGGGTACATATTGATTCGAGAAAGATTGAAGCAGTGGTGAATTGGCATGCACCTAAAATAATGACAGAGGTGAGGAGTTTTCTAGGATTGACAGGATATTATAGGAGATTCGTTGATGGATTTTCTATGATAGCTACTCCGATGACTAAGTTATTGAGGAAGAATCAGAAATTTGTCTGGAGTGAGGAATGTCAGAAAAGCTTTAAAGAACTCAAGCACAGATTGACAAGTACTCCAGTTTTGATTTTGCCTACTGGAGATGAGGGTTATACAGTGTACAGTGATGCTTCAAGAAAGAGTTTAGGTTATGTGTTGATGCAAGAAGATAAGGTAATAGCTTATGCCTCGCGACAGTTAAAACCTTATGAACTAAATAATCCAACCCATGATCTGCAATTAGTAGCAGTGATCTTTGCCTTAAAAATTTGGAGACATTATCTGTATGGGGTTCAAACGATGATTTTCACTGATCATAAAAGTCTTAAATATTTTTTGAGCCAAAAGGAATTAAAT
Organism: Erythroxylum brevipes; assembly: GCA_027479065.1. NCBI lineage: Eukaryota > Viridiplantae > Streptophyta > Magnoliopsida > Malpighiales > Erythroxylaceae > Erythroxylum > Erythroxylum brevipes. Next base: position 15,532,694 of record JANIHY010000210.1, on the reverse strand, counting down.
TTGAGACAAAGAAGGTGGTTAGAGTTACTCAAAGATTATGACCTGTTGATTGAGTACCATCCAGGTAAGGCGAATGTGGTAGCTGATGCCTTGAGCAGGAAATCCTCTATAGCTTATGTTCAAACAGTTTACCTACCGCTATTAGAGGAGATGGCTAAGCTTATGATGAGTTTAAAATAGGAGGAACCTGAATGTGTTATTGCTACTTTCAGGGTGAGGCCAATGCACAAGGAGAAAGTTAAGGAGCTACAAGCATAGGATGCAGAATTGAGTAAGCTTCGGGAAGAAATTCAGAATGGCAAGAACTCTAAAATGGTAGCGAGGGATAATGGACTTATGGTTGGAGGGAATAGACCTTGTATCCCGAATGCCAAGGAGGTGAAGGATGAGATACTAGGTGAGGCACACAATGCACCTTATATCATGCACCCAGGTAGCACCAAGATGTACAGAGATCTGAAAGAGCATTTCTGGTGGAAAGACATGAAGAGAGATGTAGCGGAATATGTAAGTAAGTATCTAGTATGTTAGCAAGTCAAAGCTGAACACCAGGCACCTTCAGACAAGTTAAGGCCAATGTCCATTCTGGAATGGAAGTGGCAAAGAGTGACCATGAATTTTCTGATGGGTTTGTTCAAGACCAGTAGGAAGCATGACACTATATGGGTCATTGTAGATCAGTTGACGAAGTCAACCCATTTTCTGGCAATCAAACAGACTGATTCTCTGCTTATGCTGGAAAAGAAATATATTGATGAGATAGTGAGATTGCATGGAGTTCCAGATTCTATAGTTTCTGACAAGGATCCTCGATTTACTTCTAGATTATGGGGAGGTTTACAAGAGGCTTTGGGAAATAAGTTGAATTTTAGTACAACTTTTCATCCCCAGACTGATGTTCAATCTGAGAGGACCATTCAGACCCTTAAGGGAATGTTTAGAGCATGTGATGCATCCAGCCACATGTCTTAATGCATTTAATTCCATTTGCCTAATTAAAATGCTGGCACTTGTCACCTATAAAACCAATCCACATATCAATCATCCAAAGGTGCCAAATGTCAATTAAAGTATAGGTGTAGTCATACAAATTTTCTTGTACCAACTTCACTTGGCACTTGATACTTTTCCTAGTCCAAATATACATTTAATTACCTTAATCCTCTAAGGGTATTAATTAATTCTAATTTACTCACTATAATTTACTTGATCAAAAATTCAAGTCATAAGTCTTTCGTATTCTAATCATAGCAAAATTCTAACTCCCATCACACATGTACTTTTATAAACATGTATTATTTCAAATAGGGTATATTTTGGGGCCTTACACAACCTACATGGATTACTTGGAAGCAGTGGAGGGGTATCTTGGAAATATCCTTGGTTTACTGCACATGATGTCTTTGTTGTGAGCTGAATATTGCTTGTTGAATTTCTTTTCAAATACAGTGGAACTTAGGGTATGTGGATTTATTTCAGCTGCATCTCACGTGGTATGATATAGAGAAGGTTGTGGGCTACGTTTACGTGACATATGGAAAATAACATATACCGTATTGATGTTGGATTTGTGGTGGAGGCAGTGCGCAATCAGCTATGGCAAAAAGTTTAGGTTAGGTTATTTTGAGAAGACAAATTCATAGGAAAGTCTTCTTTGTCTCAAATATTTTTGTTATTTAATTTTCAGTTGATTAAATACTTGAGCTATTTTATTTATTATTGTTTTTGAGTGAAAGTACTTAGACAAATCCTCTAACGAGGTTAAAACGAGTCGGTCGTGTTATCGAGTGTGAAAATCTTTCACGGGTAGTTAGGTTGTCAGACAGTTACAATGATTGAGCGGTACTATGTTAGATCAATCTTGTGTAATTTTATTGAACTATTGTGAAAGTGATTAATCTAGGTGAGGGCCACGCAGACGTAGACAGAGTGTGCTAAACTGCGCTACCAAATTTCGGTGTCATCACTATTTTGTTTATGCGTAATTTTATTCTATTTGTGCAAAGGATAATTTGGAAAGTCTGCGACTTAATTAACCACCTTGGTTTTTTAGTACCAGTTTCCAGCCATCATCAATGACAGGAAAACCAGTGATTATGTGTTCCACAAGAGTTTCTAGAGTTGTTGACACACAGTTTTTCATGTTATATACTATACTATCTTAGCAGGTTTAAATATCAAGTATAGTCCGTGGCATAATCGTAGTCCAATCAGTATCTTCATCCACGGTAGATATTGGTTTCACCACAAGAAAATCCTCTTTCTTAGTCATAAAATCACCAACGGTATATACTCCATTTCTTGGTTGTATATCGGCAATGTGAAGCAAAGCAATCACAACATAAATTAGTCAAAGAGTTACATTTGACCTTTAAGTTTTGAAGTTAATCCCAGCCTGAGCTTGCATTTTTTAAAATCCACTAACGGCAATATGCTTGCACCAGTATCAAAACCAGTTCCAAGTTAATGTTACCTTATTCGTCAAATTCAAAGCTACCCGAGGTAAATATAAACTATATATGTAGAAATTCAACCCGAGTCGCAGCTGATAATCATCTGCATGCAAAAATCAACCCAATCCAGGCGCAATTCAAGTTGTACAAGATAAGCATTCATTGCATGATATTCATCAACCCAGGTAAACACCTTTCGCTTAATCAGAGGATGTCATTAATACATACATCAAAGTCAGTAAGCCACAAACACCAAAACAACCATTTAAGAAACTAGTGTACAACTCAAACTCAAATGCTAGTTGAGATCAAGAAATTACATTTCACATCCAAAGTTCCTAAAATCTACATGAAGAAATTCAGAGAACGTGCACAAGATAACAAATCGGTACTGAATCGGTCATCAAGGTTCCATTAGAAGAGACCGCAGATGGCCAATGAGGTGAAGATAAGATTGATATAATTTTTTCATTAATTTTTTGGACTAGCATAATAAACATAATTTTGTATAAACCTCGATTAATTTGATGTCAAGATAACTGGGCTTGTTAATTCTCTTTTTAACGTATCATTGGGCCTGTGTTCATGGACTTGCTATGATGGGTAGGCTTAGTCTATATTTTGTAGTGAATAGGAGGCCTTATTGTTAGCTGATCTCAAATACAGTCGCCCAATTAAAAATTGCACGTGTTTTTGCTGATTAAGGTTTGGAATAGCAGTAGTCAATCTATTGTGTCTCTGTCACGTCACTTCACAGAAAACAATAATGGATTCAATTTTTCCACAATTTTTAGGTATTTGTCTATACAATTATTGAATCTAGTATGTTGCAATTCTAGGGTTAATTAATTGTGTTGATTAATTACGAAATTAATATGAAATTTCATGTTGAATTTTCCTTTAATTGGTATCAGAGCCAGGTTAACCCTAATTGTGACTGCTATTTTTTTTGGTAATTTTGGAGATGTTTATTTTCATGGAATTTGGGGTTTTCAGTTTTGTTAATTGTTTTCTTTGAAATATGATTTATTATTGTTGGCTTGTTTCGATTTGGCAAATCGTGTGGTAAGGTTGTTGCATTTTTCTGTTGTCTAATGTTTAAAACTTAGAAATAAAAAAATGCAAACCATTAACGTTTTGCTTTGAATTTCTCTGATCCTTTTCATTAGCTTTTTCATGAAATTGATTGAGGGCTTTAATAGATCGTCAATTTCTAAATCTAATGACATCAATTTCGTTGAAAATGGATCAAAATTGAGCAAGACATGACGATTTTTCCAAACCAGGTTGTGAATCGGGTTATTCGAGTTGAATACTAGGTTTCGGGTGGAGAAGACACAGCCAGACTCAGCTGGTCTTCTCCTATGCGCGGCGGTGGCGTGTGGAAGTGTGCCGTCGTCCCCAATGGTCGTTTTTTCCCAAATTTTTCCTATTTGCTCCATTTGCCCAGTTCTATTTTATAGTATTTTTCTGAAATTTTTTGAATGCTAGAAATTTTATTTTATTTTTTTGACTTTTAAAAATAATAAAAATATAATGTGCTTTTCAAATTTTTTCTTGAAAATTTTTATACTTGTTTCTAGTATTATTTGAGCTTGTGGGGTCTTGTGTACTCTTAATGTTATGTAGTTATACACCAAAATTAATTTTTGATGTAATTTATGCATATAATGTTATATTATATGATTATTATGGTTAATTTTGTAATTGTGGTACTAATTGAACCTATGGGAACAATCTTGGGGAATGTTATTGGATTATTGCCATTCACTTTGTGTAATTGTGAGCTTGTTTATCGTGAGACCAATTATTACAAATTGTTGTTGTGATGTTGTTATTGGACATACATTAGATACTATGTTAATAATGCACTTATCCTATCGGTTTGTCTTTATCAATGTGATTTCTAATATTTTTTGTTTAATTCATTGAATTATGTCTTTAAAGTTTTCAATATCCTATCGATATTAGCTTTAGGGCATAGTTTAATGTTCTGGGTGATCTGTGTTGTAATTCGAGACTCTTAGGCAGGATTGCAATTGCATGAGAACCTAGCTATGTTGTTTGCCCAATTATACTAGTTGTTGATACATTTGCTAAATCTCCCTGCTTTGTATCAATTTCCAGCTAATAATTCTTTGATTAAGCTAAATGGGACCAATTATGAGGACTAGCTTGAATCCTTGAACCTTTTTTTAACAGTTTCTAATATTGATGTTGCTCTCATTGAGGATGTGCCTGCATAACCCACTACTGAGTCTTCCACTGCAGATAGAGCTAAATATGATAAGTGGGTTCGTTCTAACAAGGTTTGTTTGATGACCATCAAGTACACAATAGAGAAGACCATTAAAGAGAGCATCACAGAAACTGATAATGTCAAAAATTATCTCAAGACTATTAGTGAAAAATTCTAGAAGTTTGAAAAGACTGAAAAGTCTAATTGCTTGTCTTTATTGTCTAAGACCAAGTATGATGGTGTGGGTGGTGTTCGTGAGCATATTATGAAGCTTGTGAACTGGTATAACAAGTTGACGGCCATGAAAGTTATGCTGGGAGAGGATTATCTTTTCTGACAGGTATTTGAATCTCTTCCATTTAAGTTTGATGTTCTCAGGACTACTTATCATGCTCAGAAAGATGAATGGAGCATTGATGAGTTGATTTCGATTCTTATTCAAGAGGAGCATACTATGAAGAAAGGAAAGTCCCATAGTATTCACCACACTTCTCACAAGAGTGGTGACAAGAAGAAATTTTATAGAAACAAACAGAGTAAGCCTCAATTTAAGAAGGGGAATAACCTGCATTACCTTCTGGAGCCTCAATTTAAGAAGGGGAATAACCTGCATTACCTTCTGGGCCTGGTGAGAGTTTCGGTGTTAAGCACAAGCCTGTTTTTAATAAAAGCTGCAACTTTTGTAAAGAATATGGGCATAGACAGCGTGACTGTGAGAAGTTTAAGAACTGGTTGGCAAAGAAGAAAGATATACCTCAAATCTTTGTTTGTTTTGAATCAAATATGGTTGATGTTCCTCCTAATTCATAGTGGTTAGACACTGGTGCAACTATTCATATAACGAACTCATTGTAGGAGTTCAAAAACAGGTGGAAACCAAATAAAGGGGAGTTGACGGTGCAACTAGAAGATGGATTTAATGTTAATGTTGAGCACATTGGAGTAGTTTCCTTGAAATTGAGTAGTAGACATTATTTGCTTTTGAAAGATACTATTTATGTGCCTTCTATGAGAAGGAATTTGATTTCAATTTCTGTTTTACACAGTTGTGGATACATTTTCCGTATAATCAATAATGGTATTGCTTTGTACTATGATTCTACTGTTGTTGGTTCTGCAATTATGCGTGATGGATTGTTTATGCTAATTGCTAATTCTCCTCGTTTTGACTGACCACATGATGTAGCGCCTCCTTACCGTAGGGTACACACCGGGACGCCTGTGGGTCGTTCCGACGCATATCCCACAGCAAGGAAGTGCTACGATCGCAAA
>JANIHY010000210.1:15469817-15494094 GCA_027479065.1 Erythroxylum brevipes | reverse complement strand
CTTCAAATTTTCACACTTTTTCTTTTTAATTCTTGCTATTTAACTTCATTTCAATCAACTCATCCACTTTCCTCTCATAATCCATATAAATTCATTCAAATATCAAAGTCTTCTAAATGAACCAATTCTTTTCTCATAAATTTTTCTTAATTTCAGCAAATTTCTTAAATTCATGAATTGTCTCACTAATTTCTTTCTCATTAATATTCATTGTAATATTTCTAATTATCATCAAAAGTTCGGGGTCCAACAGGTCCTTCACATTTTGTCTCTAAAACTCTGTCTGTGCCTAACTTTACTGACTGTTTATGAAGTTTACCAACTTATCCTTCTCTAGCTTGTTATACATGTTCAGCATTAAATATATGAATTTTCTCACATATTTTTGTACTAATCAATCTTACTTTAATCCCTTCAAAGCTTCCATTATGCGTCATAAAGTATTGTTAGGAGGAATTAGGCAATTATCTCTCTTTTTATTTTCTCCCAAGTATCAATAGAAGGTTTACTTGCAATAATATTATTATAGGTCCTTATCCTCTACTATAGCTTTGCTTCATTCACTATATATACCATTGTGATCAATAACTTTTTCAAATCAGACACCTTTTTCACTTGATATCCTAGAAAACTTTTTAAACTTTTTGGCACTTTGATTTCCATAAAAAATTAAAACTCTTGCACCTTTATTAAGATGCTTTTAGATTGAACTTCTAATTTGTGCTTAGACATAGCATATGTAAACACTAACAAGTCATTGCTCATCCCCTCATGAGCTTTCAACTATTTCTCAATTGCTCTTTTTGTCTCCTAAAACTCATTCATCATAGTTTTAAAATGTTCGAAACAAGGAATCACACCCTCTTCTATTGGGGCTAAAGGACCAATGATTGCCTCTATTCAAGTAACTCTTTTTTGCAATATTGATTCTACTAACCATTGCTTCACCAATAGTGTAAGAACTCTTCACCAAGCTTTAATACCAATTGTCCTGTTTGGAGCTTTAGTACTATCATTAACCAACCAACTCTAATACAAGTTATCCTCCTAGGAGCTTTAGTATCATCATTAGCCAACTAACTAAGATACCAATTGTCACAGAGGCTTTTTCAAACGCAATGAAACTATAGTAAATTTGTTGAAGTCTTCATTTGATAATTAAGCTTTAAATCTCAAAGCTCAACTTAGCTTGCCTACGTAATTGTTGACCAATAAGTTCATTAGCTTTTGAACATCTTACGCCCTTCGTGTTTAAGTATTTCACTTACACCAATATATAAATGTTTTGGGTAACCCAATTAAATGGATAAATAAAAGAGATATAGTAAAAACTATCCTTTTATTAATCTATTCACAATAATTAATACACAAGAACTCAATTAACTTCCTCCTTAAAGAACTTTATAATAATCCAGCTCAAAGTACTCCCCAGTTGAAACTCTCACCAAGAACTTCCCTATAAAGTTCTCAACTCTCTTACGTATAATTAAACGAGTCCAAATTCTCCAAATGGAGTATAAGGATACCTTTATATATACTTACAAGAACTTATGGACCAAGTAAACTAAAGCTACCCACTTTCTCCCCTAACCACTCAATTAGGAGGAATTAACACTTCTTCCACTATTTTCACTTAATGTGGAGTTTTAAGCCACTAACTCCTTTGTGTACATGTGATAAGTGTTTAGAAGATGTCAATCCATCTCCACATTATTTGACCCACTTTTTCACTACTTTAAGAAGTGGTTCCACTTTGTTAGGTATTGTTCTCATTTTTTTAGACCACTACTTACATGTTTTTGCCATGTATTTCCACATTATTGCATTCGATTTAGCCATTCCAACTCATCTTTGTGCATGTTCAATTTAAGTACATCTATGTTGCAGTCTCATTGTTCTATGACCTAAGTTAACATCACTCTAAGTTATAATGAACCTCACACTTTTACATACCTTTCGACGTTCTCACCTAAGTTAAGTGCCTTCAGACACTCTCAAAATTAGCACGACTTAGTTGTTATATCATATTTTGATTTCACATTTGAATCTTATCTCTCATTGAGTATTTCTGATGTGTATCATTGCATGCCAACACTTGTCTTCTCTTGCGCTTTTTTCAATAATGTTCATTTTGCCTTGCCTATTAGTAAGACTTTGCCTTCTTTTGTCGTTAATATGCCATTTTCATGTCCATCGAAGTATCAAACATTGTGTAAGACTTGTCAATATTTGCACAATTATGAAACTTGAACTTTAAATGTCTAATGCTTGTCCAACTTAAATGTTATGTATACTTTTAGTTAAGAGATAGCAATAGGGCCCGAGTTGAACGAGCCTCGAGCTGCATTTTTTGAAAATTTCTAGTCTCGGGTTGGCTGGGCTGTCAAGATCTGACAAGTAATAACAAAACGACGTTATTTTGTCAAAAATGATGTCGTTTTAACATTTTAATTTTTAAAAGATAATTAGGGTGATTAAATTGGGCTCGAACTTTGTTTGATTCAGGCTTGAGCCTACTATCTCTGGCCTGACCTGACTCATTATCATCCTTAGTTAAGTGCATTATGTATAAAATAAAATTTTTAGTGAATTTAAGGGTTGAATTAAAAATTTTCATTAAAAATTTTAGTAGTTAGATGATTTGACTAAAAAAAGATTAAGTTGGAAGACTTCCATTTATAAATATAAGCCAAGTCTCTTTGGCCTTCATCTAATTGGATAACTTTGACTATAATTAAAAGAAACACTCAAAACAAATACTAATAAATGTATTTTTCTATTATCTAGACATGGACGAAGTTGGACTAATCTCATTTGAACTTACACTTATAAATTTGTGATAACCCAAAGAGATTTATTTAACTAATAAAACAGAGAGTCTATGTCAAGTAAAGTTATTGATTTTTCTAAAGAGCTCTTGAGAGTACAATATTGAATTAGGCAAGCTCTATGTCATAGACACCCAATATAACTTACCATTGACATGGATGTGCAATTACAATCTAGAAGTGTTGATATTTCAAAGTTTTTCCCGAGGACAAAAAAGGCTTGTACAAGTTAGACCATTCGTTTTTCTATAAATTACACTTTAATTTTGATACGGCTGGAGTAGGGTGGAGTGGAATCTCAAATCTGGACACTTCAAATTCAAGGAAAGAAAGGGTTGATGAGGTGGCGCTTTCCGATCAAGACCACCGCACGTGTGCCACCGTGTTTTGTACACGTGTGCATACGCTCAAAGGAGTCGCAGTGTTGACAAGTAATATATGAAGCCGATGAAAGGCAAAGCTCCCACGCACTATTAATACAGTTTTAAGTATTTAAAAGAAACAAACAAAGAAAAGTCTATATAGATATATTGGAAAAAGGGGGTTGATTTATATATAAGTAGGTGAGGGCAGTACTCCATTTTTATCTGTTATGTGTGCTGGTGAAGACAGACTGAACATTGATCTCTCACATTAGCATTAGCTTTCTTCAGGCTTTGATCTGCAGTGAGTAAGTATAGTTGCTGGGGTTTCGTGGGAGATGGGAAGGCAACCATGCTGTGACAAAGTAGGATTAAAGAAGGGGCCATGGGCAGCTGAGGAAGATAAGAAACTTATCAACTTTATCCTCACCAATGGCCAATGCTGTTGGAGAGCTGTTCCTAAGCTTGCAGGTCTCTCTATCTAAAGCTTTTTACATATCTGTCTGTTACCGCATTATTAGTTCCCACAACCTATTCCTTCCCCTGTTTTTCCTTCTCTTGTCATCATCTCATGATTTGATCCTGGGAAGGTTCAGTTTGCTAATAGGTACAAGAGAAGTGATTAATTTCTCATATCTCTGTAGTTTACCATCATTGCAGGATTGTTAAGGTGTGGAAAGAGTTGCAGGCTGAGATGGACAAACTATTTGAGGCCAGATTTGAAGAGAGGCCTATTGTCGGAATATGAAGAAAAACTGGTGATTGATCTTCATGCCCAACTGGGTAACAGGTTGGTTTTAGTTCTATTTCCTTGTATTTTCTGTTATTCGTTGCTTCGTTTGTTTAACCTTATTCCTTTACAGTCTTCAAATTATTTTGGCCAAATCGGAGTTAAGATGCTCTTTTATAACAGATTTTTTTCGGTATTTTGTGATAATTCAATAATACCGGGTCCTATGAGCATTACACTAATGTAGTTGATGACAAATGTCAACCACAACCATCTGGTCCCTCCCACCATTAGAGGCTACAATGATTTCTGTGTTTGGAGGGGTCCTAAACAGCCTATGCCTATGATTATTCATTGTTGAAAGTCTAAATAACTCTTTAATGTTTCTTTACAGATGGTCCAAGATAGCTTCACATCTCCCAGGAAGAACTGATAATGAAATCAAGAACCATTGGAACACACACATCAAGAAAAAACTTAGAAAAATGGGCATTGATCCTCTCACTCATCAGCCACTCTCACCAACGACTGAGCAAGAGCAGCCACCACCTCCACAAGAACAAGAACAGAAACAGAATCAGTCTTCTTCTTCAACGTCAGCTCAATCGGACAAGAACAAGGAACTGGAAACATCTTTCCAATCAACCATAACTGAGCTCAAGGATGATGCCATGAGCATGACTAGTCCATTTGACCCCATGGATTTAATTAACGGATTTAGCATCGAGGATGTCCCAATAATTGAACTTGAACCCCATGAAATATTGGTCCCTTCTTCGTCAACTTCTTCGTCTTCGTCATCTTCCAATTATGCCTCCAATAATGTACTCGAAGACATGGAGTTCCCAGATTTGGAGTGGCCTAACAATGGCATTGACTTGTGGGGTGATGACTACTTGAGTAGTTGGGATTCACTAATCAATGACGCTGGAAGTGACATAAAGACGGCAGCTTCTATTGATCCTCCCTTCAGTCCGTGCTCAAGATTGGGTTTGGACAAAGATTCTTGGACATATGGGCTGCTTTGATTTGAAAGTTTTCATGTATAAGTCGTTTCACAGAGAAAGAAAATAAGTTAAGAATCCGGGGAAAATCCCTTCTTACCACTTTACTCATACTTCACTGCTTTGAGTAAAACAAACAGTGTGGTTAAAACAAACAGTGAGTTGTAACCAAACTTTATGTAAAAATGAAGTTCTGACGTTGTTTCATTCTCCTCTTCTTCTTGCCTGCAACTGCAAACACATGATATCAGTCTGCATATGAATTGCTACTCAACTTTCTAGACAGGTCGTGCATTTAATTTCCTTCAATGCCAAACCGATTCCAGTTGAAGGCATATTTATGTGTCAAACCATTTAAACTAATTGACATGATTGTTTGTATCGATATGACCTGAATTGCATATATTGGTTCCAAATAACAGGTTACATGACTGTAATTACCCAAATTTTATAAGGATTCGATTGTATATGATTAAGTTGAACAACCTTTGAATAACCGATAAAGTTACTCATTTATGACCATAAATTATAAGTTTGAGTCATGAAAACATCTTTTTTTATAAAATTACAAAAAGATGGCTGCGTATATTATGACTTTTCCTAGACTTCTCGTAAAGCAGGAACCTTGCACATTAGGTACATTAACTAGTAACTAAGCCGAACAAATTGAATAAACATAATTATGACATAACAGATGGCTTTGTTAATACATAACTACATGTCTCCTGATGTATCCATCCACTTTATCAAATTTTAATTAATGCATGAGTATATCTCGTATAAGTACACCTCACCGTACGAAAAGAAAAACAAGGTTAAACTAGGAAGTAAACGGTAGGACCTGCAGGAATGGACGACGATTATGATTATAAAATGACAAAAATAAAAATTCCCCAAAAAAGAACGTTCAGGTTTTTTATTATTTTAAGTGTCTATCAAATGAGTGCTTTTCTTGTTTTGTTAGACATGATGACGCCCAACTGAAGAAGTTGGGATTATTTTTAAGGTAGTCTCGTTTTCATTGGACTGGTGTCTGGTAGGCCTACGCCTATCTTACGTGTGCCTTACGAAAATCTTACGTGTGAAAATAATGATGATCCCAGCCAATTAAATTGAAGCGCTGGATGCAAGAAACAGGAGATTGTTAAGGCAAACAAAACAAATTGATTGAATGGTTTTATTAATTAATTGTCATTTTAGCTTATTAATTATAAGCTAGCTAATTAAACATTACTAAGCTAGTAAATTTTACATTACTTTGCTTTGCTTGGCTAAGATTCTAAGGTTTTGTTTGTCGTGTACGGGAAAACCGTATGTTACTGGTAACAGTGACGTCCATCCAACCGTATAAGTATACGACAGAAAGTACCTTAAAATAAAACTTCAATATCGTCCGTATAAACTTCTTTTTTTCTTTCTGTTTTTTGGGTTTGTACATTGGCCTACATTATTTGCGCCAAAAGAAAGTGCCTGTGTCATTGGAAATAAATGTGTAATTGCACGTTTAGATAAATACATATGCTCGTATTTTTTTGATGATTTTTTTTCTTAGAATTATGATATCAAATTCAGACAATTTTTTTTCCTTAAAATTAGGATAATCGCTGTTTCAAATTCTCTATTTCTATCATTCTATTTCGACTTTGTTTCGCATCTAATGTGACAACATTTTTTAATTAAAAATTACATCATATTATATGTAAAAATTATAAAACGACGTCGTATTGAACACAAAACAAGGTTGGACGTAAAATTATTAGAACAGAAGATTTGATCCTAATAGTCGTAATCATAAAGATTGCAAATGTGATAAATTTTAATTATTTAAAACACTGCAAATATCACTCTTAGCAAAATAAACTACCTAAAAATAATTTAAAGAAATAGATATCACATATATCTTTAGAATATAACCTAATTAAAATTAGATGTCTCAATTTTTGTACAGGAGTCGAATTGTCAATCTCTTATACCCAAACACGTACATAACAATTTCATGCTGTAAATGTATAATGAAATCTGACAGGTGGGCCATCCTAAACGTGAATTTCACATCAGGGACGACTCCTAGTAAACTGTCGGATTACGCCACAATAGTTAAGTTGTTGAAGTAAGTCTTTGTTTACAAAGTCTTTTTATAACGTTGGTACATTCAAATTGACTGTTCATACAATAAGTCTTTGTATTCTGTAAGAGGCCTTCCCGTAAAGAATAAAAAAAGTTAAAATAAGGACATTTTCTTACTTCATCAAAGGCTTATAAAAACGGCCCTGATTACTTGTTTATAATTTCTAGAAGCTAACGATTTTATATTTATATTTTCTAATAATTTTAATTTATAATTTCTTTTCCCTCAGCTATACTTCGTGGATATAAGGTAGCAAATATATAACAACTATCCTTATTGGCTAAAAAAGTCAATATAATTAATTACTTTTGAATAATTCAAAGTTAAATTGGTCAAGTGACATATACCTAATTAAGTTGGCTTCGTATCATCTTACTATAACTTTAAAGAAGATAATAGTTATTATAAATCTATTTGAGAAAAAAAAAAAGATCACATTAGACAAAGTTAGAAAGCAATACATAAATGGAAATTATGTTCATAATTTTCTAATAAAAAGTCTGTAAGTAATATCTTGATAATCACTAGCTAACTTGAGTTGAGTACTGTAGGGTAGAGATAATATAAGAGAGTTTTAAAAAGCTTTGAAATTTCAAATAACTAATCCGTGTACGTATATAACTGCAAATAGAAAAATAAAATTCAGCCTAGAAACCGTGTCATATGTACTTGGTATCATTTATGATGGTCTATCCAAGTTCTGACTTCCGCATAAAAGCAGTATTAATTTATTTACGTAGTTAGACGGAAGGTGTCTGACAATTTACAATTTACATGCCTTTCTCTGTAAAATAGATGTATGTATGCATAACTTAAAATGATACTTCTTTTTTCATATGATCGAAATTAATATATATTTTATCTATCTATATATATATATATAAATAGAGGGTGTTGACTTTGTAATAGGAGTAAAGAATATAAGACTAGAGAGGAGATTCTGGTTGAATGTACGGATTGATTAGCTAATTATAATTATAGATTCTGGTTAGGTGGATATTAGTACCATAAGTTTGTTGATGGCATCTCTCTCTTGCTATCTATGAACATAGTGCGAGTCTCTCTCTTTCGTGTGACTCTTATGTAATTCTATTGTAACTTCGTCTTGTTTGTTATTAAAAAAAAAAAAAACTAAGCACGTCATTGTCAATCTGTCGTATGTAAAATGGCAAAAGAAAATCTATAGAGTCGTTCAACTAGGAGTAAATGACTGGTAATGGAGCAAACGCGGCTTTAGCCCCCTCAGGTAGGAAGATTGACGAATTATTGTTTTGTCAATGTCTAAGAACGGGACAGCCACTCCAAGACGCTGAAACATGGAAGTATAAACGGAAATTTGAACCGGGTAGAATCATCTAATATTGTTTTTATCCATGTGAAACCTTGAACTTTGATCTGCCACTTCTTTTGAAAAAGATGTCATTACCATTGAAGCTTTCAACTATACCATCAACTCATTCACACGTTCTTGATGATTTTGGTCTTTGTTCTAGACAAACCCCCCATGTATAATAGGGCAAGTTGGTGTTTTTTTAATTTAACTTCCACATGGTGGAAAAAAATACCTCATCCATATTAGTCTGTGCCTTTTCACTTCAACAATTAACGTCAAGTGGGCTAGATGATGGTGTCGTTTCAACCTAAACATTTTTTTAAAAACTTTTTATATAGTCAAGTATTAGAAACCATTTAGTCTAGTTTAATAAAGATTTAGTGGTGTGTATAGCCATGTTTTGATGATTTATAAGATTGCATCGATCAGCAAATTAAAAGATACCAAAGAGGATGTTATAGACGACAATTTAAAATACTTGCAACAGTTGTGATGTGATATGTATATGTATTATTATTTACTGATATAGGCGTTAGTTAAATCACTGTTTATTAATACAGAACTTTGTTAATATATGGTTTAGTATCACTAACGGTTTGAAGATAAGTTGTTAGTCTAAATAATTACATTTGATTGCAAAATATGGATCCTGTAGACACCAAGAAGTCGTTTATTACTTAATTAAGTACAACATACTTATCACGTAATTAATTCTTATTTCTTGTGGATTAAAAACACTCTCTCTGTTAATTAAAAGTAGGGTTGTATATATTGAGGGAGTGTTTGTATCTATTTTTTATTTTTCTGTTTTTTTTTTAATCTACTAAACCCAATTTTATCTCAAATTTGAACATCTTAGGGATTGATTCAAAATTTAGCTTCTTCATAATATTTGTAACCCTATCACTCTAGTTTACTAAAAATAAAGAATCATCTCATTTGGAATCCTCTAGGTCTAGACATAAGCAAAACATTGAAGTCTGATCAGTAAAACTACTCCCATTGACACTGTTCCGACGGACCATCAAAATTTCTTTTAGTCAATCTCTTTCAATTCAACTCCAATTAATACCAATTTTTGTGGAGATGTATAAAAATGTGTTAGGAACCCATTTCCGCAAGAACCAAGTCATTTTGAGGTCTCACGAAGGAGTTATGGTCGAAAGAAGCAACCATGATCAAAACTTTTCTCCAATGTAACATACTTTGGTGCAAACACTATAAATTTCATTCTAGATATCGGATTGACTTTGTTCTTTGATGGTTAGAAAGTAGACATCCAGGGATACAACGTTTATGAAGACCACAATTTGAAATTTTGTTGTTTAGGGGGTTAAAACACATGGCCCGTGTAAATTTACACGGTCAGGCCGTGTAACCTTCGGGTGAAATGTGTCCCCTGTGCCTGGATTTACACGGGCAGACCGTGTAACCTTCGGGTGAACCAAAATTTTCACCCCCAAAACTCCTCCAAAGGGTCCTAAACCCATTCTAACCTTCCATACACTCTTAAGCACTTCCAAATTCACCAATTCTAGCATAAAACAACTTAAACATCAATGCTATTTCATTTTATATCTTCTTCTCCCTAACTTTCTATCCTTCCCCATCTCACACTTTAGTCCTAAATACCAAACTTCCTACTCACAATTCATCATGTCCAAGTTGGTGAATACACACATAAACACCTCAAATTGAGTTCCAAATCATTCCTACTCAATTCATATTCCCTAATGGCTTATACACATCCAAAATGAAACACAATCATATAAATTCATCCACAATACATTCATGTCCCGACCTGTGAGCCATGACTTCTCTTGCCAACACGATCTACACGGCAGGAAAGTCACTCTGGAGCTAGGAGTCTACTCTCTCGGTCCTGAAAAATAATTTGCAATTTTGGGGGATGACCTAACTAGGCTTTTTGTAGTAGATTTCTTTTGGAGTAATGTACAGACGGTGAAAAACTAACAGTTATGTAAATTACTACTTTTGATGATATGAAATGGGAAAAATTTATGGTTTCAAAAAATTAGGGCTTTTCAGTATTAATGCTTTATGATTTGATGCCATGTGAGGTACAGTAGTGATTGTTCATAGTTCACCCTTATCGTAGGATATGTATCGGAATGACCTATGGGCGTCCCAGTGTATACCCTATAGTAAGGGGGTGCTACAAATGTGCAGCACAAGGAGTCCAAAAAAGAGAATTATACATATTCTATAACCTTCTTCTCATCGCTTTATAGGCGTCAACATTGTCAGTAATGAACTGAACAATGTTTTCTGACCTTACTTCATTCACAACTTCATCAAATATCTCAAACAAAGTATCAATATTTCTAATCAGGCCAAATACATCAATAAACTTCAAAAACATTGAGCCATTTATAGAATAAATCAAAAAATTAATGATAGACTCTTGTCTCCTATTTGTCCAACCATCACACGTGATTGAACACCCAAAAATACCCCAATTCACTCTTCTTTCTACCAAATAACTTTTAATTTCAAAAACTTAACAACTTAAAGTCTACCTCTTAAGTCATCAATCGAAGGAGCTTTGTATCCTGAACTATAAGAGTCTATTACATCCACCATAGGTTGATAATAATATGATCGAGAATTA
Source organism: Erythroxylum brevipes (assembly GCA_027479065.1). Lineage (NCBI taxonomy): Eukaryota > Viridiplantae > Streptophyta > Magnoliopsida > Malpighiales > Erythroxylaceae > Erythroxylum > Erythroxylum brevipes. Next base: position 15,483,077 of record JANIHY010000210.1, on the reverse strand, counting down.
TTGAATGATGAACCTGTATCATACTACCATCTAGCTATTGTCATATAAACATTGTGAGTCGCATCTATTAATTACATTGCACTACGAATTGAAGGTTAAGCTCTAGGAGTTGTTAATGGTGTAAAAAAAACTAATCACCTGCCATCTTCTTTTCCTCACATCAGGTCTAAGTGTAACATTCATTTCTTCCTGGACCTAAGATGGAACACTATTACTACCACCTTCAACATTTTCACAATCACAACAAAAACCAGCAAACGAACTTCCACAACTAATTTCAAAATTTAAACTTTCCCTTCAATCTTTCTCATGTTGATATTCTTTAAGTTATATTTTCATTTGTCACTTCACATAATGACTTATTTTTTTATAATGTTCTACTTCTTTTTAACTGTAGCTAAATGATTCTTCAATCGGGGTGATTGCTTCACCTTTCAAATGCTTGTTACAAAACAAAAAAATTTTATGATTCTATATACCTGAGACTAATGCAACATGAGCCTAAGTTGGATCATTATATCTTCCTAAAGTAGTTTGATCATAAGTGCTTGAACTTCCTTTTATTTATCTGTAACAATAAATGAAGATATTAGTTTGTAAGATATTAAACCTTTAGTAGTTTCATCAACAAAATTAGCAGCGCTAAGTCCTTCATGAGGCAATGCAACATAAATAATGTCTTTGACTCTTTCTATTAAGCCTAAAGTAGTAAAGATTCGTGAAACTAGAGCAAAAGTCAGAAATAGATATACTTTCCTATTGGAGAGTAGTAAATTCATGCTAAATTTAAAATCGAAGTACAATGTTATGCTTTGTAGTCTCAAAGGTTCAAAGATTTAAGATGATGACTCAATAAATCCAAAAATTCAGGTCCTACCTTAAACATCCTCAACTTCACTTAGCATGTTCATCTGTATTCTTGTTTTTTCAGGAATATGATTATTGCCATCGACATATCTTCATAAATTCTTGCCTTTAATAAATATCTTGAAATGGAATGCACAAGCTGAGTAATTTTTTTTCGTTAAGATGAACTAAGAAACTTTTAGACTTATTTGAAGATATAATGCCAAGGTACTATAAATGAGATAAAAATGAAATAATAAGAAAATAAAATTTTGAATTAGCAAAAACTATGGGATGAACTCTTTTGGGATAAATAAAGGTGAATATGCAAGAGATTTGATAGATGGACTAATTTTTGGATAAAGATAACTTAAAGATATAGACTTTACCATTTTTGCTAATTTGCTATACAACAATTACAATTACAAAACCTCCTCTTCGGCTCTTCCATAAGACCACAACTGAATTATTATTATACTTGATTAATTATTTACCCATATCCAAATACCATTACAGTAATTTTAAGAATATGTCAATTAATTATTTACTTTAAAGTCTTTACAATCTCAATTTTAAGGTTTTAATTTAAGTTCAAACTTTCTAACTTTTAATTCATGCATGTTGTGCTTTTTAATGATAAAAAAAGATAAATCTCACATGATCCAAACCACAACCAATGAACCAAATTCATTTCATTCAACTCCAATCCATTATCCAATCAACGCAAATCCCAAATCCAAATCACAATTTCATTCTAACTTCCAACTTCCAACCCAATCACAATCATAAATGCAATTAAGCAAAAAAATCAATTAAAAAGTGAAAACACACCCAAACAAAATCACAATCATTTTTTGGATCTGGTTGCGTTTAGATCTGGTATCACTCCAGATCTAGTAGTTGCTCATGCATAGAGGACAATAGGAGAACAGTTGATAACAAAGGCGTGGAGGACGTTTAGTGGTGGCGTGGTGTGGTAGTGATCCTCATGGAGGAGGGCTGAAGCCTAATGGAGGAGGTTCGGTGGTGGCAAGTTTACGTGGTGGAGGAAGATCAGAGTTGAGTGGTGCAACAGTTCATGGTTATCTTGTCACCGGAGAGGGAGAAGCATTGCCAAAGATGGAGAGGAGAACAAGAGAGAGAGAGAGTAGAGACGAGAGTGTGAGATAGTGAGAGAGAATAGAGGTGAGTTTGAGAGAGAGAGAAAAAATTCAAAGTAATGAGAGTGTGCAGGCATTGAGAGTAGAGTTTTGGGTAATTTTTTGTTTTGCTAAATAGTCCCTCATTTTTCTAAAACATATTGTACAGATTGATATATGGTCCTTATTTTGAATACTAGTCAGTATCAAACGAAAATGCCTGATATTGACAGCCGATACCATTACCTTGGATATCATTATGTTTTTTAACTAATACGATATCATCTGGCCAGTAATGACTAGTACAAAATGGTATTTTAAACATTGATCACTTGACAGTGTCATTTCTAACGTTTTATAAGCTTAGAATAAAGTAGAAACAGATCTTAATAAATCGACAGTACATAAATATATAAGCTTTAAAAGCTTTTTTTATTAACTAAGTTTATTATCTGTACATAAATGACTCAAGTCATACCCAACAAAATAATAAATGATCATAAAAACAACTAACAGTATCTTACAAATTTTAGTAGCAATAAAATATTTAAAAATAGTGGTAACAACAACAAAATAGCAATAGTAGCAACAATAAAATAGTAGTAGTTGCAGTAACTGAACAACAATATCAAATTGCAAAATGCCAAGAAAATTGTACTAACAAGCACACAGGTGATCAAAAAAAACAAAATTTCCATACATTTCTATATGTAAAATTATTAATAATGGTATCAAGATCAATATTGTCGTATATATCTTTTTCGATATATAAAATAGTTAAATAATTCAACCTTTCTTTTAACGTTATAATTTTAAGTACATTTGCAATAATTTTAACTTTAAAACGTTGTAAATTTAGTATTTTTCTCTTAATTTATTATCATCCAATGATCTCAACTTCTTTGAATAAAATAAGAATCCAAAAATATTTTCAAATATCGTTAATTGTTCAAATCTATTCTTCAACGAAGCAATTGCAATATCTACAACAACTAAAAAGTAACTAATGCTAAAGGAATCCTCAACTGGTTGTATTTCTTCATCATAGTCATTTTCATCAAATCCTCACCATCAATGTATTTAAACATTTTTTTGATTATAAAATGTAAAAAAATTTATTCATAGATTATTTGATAGCTATAAATCTATAATTTACAAATTATTGCATTGTAAGTTATAAATATTTAAACCTCAACAAAAATATGGTTTATGTGTAAGCGTAAGGTAGCACTTAAACTCTAAAATAGTTTTGCTAAATTTGAACCTGGCTTCTAAATGACTACATTTTTTAATTATTCATATAATACTCACTCATACTTAAATTGTTAGAATTTTCTTCTCTTTTAGCATGTACTAGGCTTAGGCTTATGCTTAAGCCTATTGCATAGGTTATTAAAATAACTACATATTATTTAATTAATATTTAATTTGAATTTATATACTTCATTTCTCTTATACAAAATGTTTATTATTTACTATAACAAATATTTGGCAAATTATTTTAATTAAAATTTTTACATAACGTATAAAATATTAGTTATTACGTAAATATCTAACACCAAATAGTAAATCTTTTAAGTGCTAAAGGAGAGGTTTATCATTATGTATAGCAAATAAAGATATGCCGATGAATGTAAACTTTCTTTTAAGAAAATATCAAATATTACAAAAACGCCATAATAGTTATCTTTTTTTTCCCCAAATTTTTAGTATATAATTAATAAATGTACATCCCTTCCAATCTAATTATTAGTGGCACCCACTACAGCTTAGTTAAGATCTTATCTTATTTAAAAGTTTAATTTTTTTTAAAATTCTACTTTCAAAAAACATCAATCCCACATGATCCTCATCCCTAATCTGATTCCTCCAAATTTAACTTAGATTCTTTCTTAGTAGACAAGATTACATAATAAAATCTTTACCCCAAACTATAAAGGGGCCATCAAAACTTTTTATTAAAAGATAGAGTTTTAATGAAAAGTTATAAATTGAAATTCCAATTTATATTAGGATCAAATATTATTATATTAATAGATATATCGTTGTTAATATAAATGCATAACTGGAACAAATAAAAATATAAATTAAAAATTAAAACTATAAAGATAATATTTTCTTTTCTTCTCCTTAACAAGATTGAATCAGAATCGTCAGACCATCCAACTGATAATTAGAACTGAACTGTTTTTTTAGCTCTATTCAATAAAGCTTGAAATTTAGAATAAGAAGATCACTTACAAATTATTTTCTTTTTCAATTTCCACATGGAAAATTCCCAAAAAATCTTTTTGTATATATAAACAATTTGAAGCAAATTTATTGAAATTTCAGTTTCTTACCCTTTTTAATGAATATATTCATTAAACTTTAAATTTTCAATTATTTTAATAAATATATTTATCAATTTATTAATTTTAACTCTTTTAATGAATGGGCCCTATGAATCTAGGCACCAGAGAAGTGCCCTTCCTACCCTTGCCCAAGGTTGGCACTGCCACCACCACCACCACCACCACCACTACCATTCCTGTATGTTAAAAAACTAGTAATAAGGAAACAACATAAATATTGAAAATAAAATGTATAAATTGTGAGGAGTGTTGGTAGAAAATGTGGAGACAGATCGCTAGAGTTAGTGTAACTAGCAAAAGGAGATCCTTGGGAGGGTCTTAGCATGGATCTTACTCTTTTTAATATCAAGTCTCCTCCAAAATTTGTCACCCTTTCTCTCTTTTCTCAATTTTGTGAACAAAACATTACACTTTAGGATTCATGTTAGTTAGAGTTATTATAATTTATGGTTAATAAAGGTTGGTGAAGAGAAATCAATGTAGTGTATACATGTGATTATATATATAATATAACAAAGTTCTAAACTATCTTCTTTTTTGTTGAAATAAGAAAAGGTTTAAATATCAAAATGGGTGGTGATATTTTGATTATATCTTATTTCAGTGACTATAGTCAATATGAGTTCAATTGCAATTAAAGAATAAAGAAGAAATGACAAAATATTTTTTGTATTTCTATATGACTATAGTGTTATTTACATCCATATATTTATACACTCTAGGTGACTCCAATTAAATGAACAAATTAACTAAATAATTACACAATATTAATGCACATGATTATAGGACAAAATCAAGGCTAAATATATATTGATATTTAACTTTCAAAGATTAAGTTAATATCCTCCCACAAACTTAAGATGGTAGTAAAGAAGATAACTTGAGTTTGAAGAGAGGATCTTGAAAACGTCAAGGTGGATATGATTTGTAAAAAGATCAGTAATTTGTGCTTGAGATGAAAATAAGACAAGTTCTATAGTACCGTGAAGCACATGATGACGCACAAGATGATAATCAATCTTGATGTGTTCGGTTCGTTTAGGAAAGACATCATTATAAACAATTTACATTACATTATGACTATCATATAAGATATGAATTGTTGAAGAAAAGGAGACAAAGAGATTTGCCAAGAAAGAAATAGTAGTTAGGAATAGATCCGCGATCAATTGAGTTTCTAGCCCAGTCAACACTAAAGTATACACGTAACTCCAATAAAAAAAGAATGACTACAGTGAAGCCCATGAAATAAGGTGCCTTGAATGTACCAAACTATACAAAGAAAAAAAAACGAGTGTTATGAGGTGCATACATGAACATCATGAGCAATATCTACACGAATGATAGTAAGGTATATAAGATTATCAACTAGCTGTTGATAAAGTGTCCCATCACTCAGAGGAGTTCTATTAGTGGCAGAGATATAATCAATAAAATCGACTGGAGTGTTAGCAATCTTAGTGTCAGTAAGACCAACATGAGAGATAAAATCAATAGCATACTTAGATTGAGATAAATGTTAGCCTGAATCATCAGGAGATACTTCAAGACTTAAAAAATAACTTAAGGGACCTAAATCTTTCATTTCAATATGTTGATAAAGACAAGAATTGAGAGTAGTGATCCCTTGAGTATCATTACTGGTTATTATCATGCCATTAACATATAAAAGGAGAAGAGTGTTCCCTTGATCTATTTTGGATAAATAAAGCATGTTCATAAGATCTGGACATAAATTCAAGAAAATTTACGATGGAGTTGAATTGAGCAACCCATGCTCGATAAGCTTGTTTTAGGCCATATGAGACTTTGTGAAGATGACGATAAACATTATTAGGTGGATAATCATACCCAGGAGGAGGTTGCATATATGAAATTTTTTTCTAAGAGCATATTTAGAAACCTAGAGTCCGAAAGTAGAATGGTGTGGGAAAGAATGAAGAAGACTCCAATATTTTGACTCATTTTGTTACAAAATATGCTTTAATACCATGTAGTAATAGAGAATAAAAAGGAAATGGCAAAATGCTTTATGTATTTTTGTGTTTCTATAATATTATGTACATCCATCTATTTATACACTATAGATGACTCCAACTAAAGAAACAAGTCAACTAAATAATTACATAATATTAACATACATAATTCTTAGAGAAACTAAAGGTTAAATATATGTTGATATTTGACTTCCGAAGATTATGTTAATATAACAAAGTTCCAAACTATCATCTTTTTCAATGAAACAAGAAAAGGTTTAAATATCAAAATGGGTGGTGATATTATGATTATGTCTTATTTTAGTAACTATAGTCAATACGAGTTCAATTGCATCTAAGGCAAGCTTTCAATTGATGCTATTAATAACATCAAAATTCAGAAGAACCATAATATTTGTAACCTAAATTAACCGTAGTTTAACTAGTCGAAGCATTCTAGTTTTAGTGACTGTTTGGATGAGCTTATATAAGTAGAGTTTTTGTCAGTAGAGCTTTTCAGAGAAGAGCTTTTCTAAAAATTCAGTTGACTGTTTGGGTGTCAATTAAAAAAATAACTTTTTAAAAAGAGCTTCATACAATAGACTGTTTGGTAACATAAAAATAAAAGAAATTTTATTATTTTAACTATATTTTTTATAATAAAATTATTTATGCATATAAATAATATTTAAAGTATACCAAACAATATGCAAAGTACAATATATTATATTTACGGTTATTTATTTCTTGGATAACCATCTTGCAGGAAATTTTAGATAACCATCTTATTGGAAATTATTTAAAAAGATGTCTCATTTTCTTGTACGAAATAAAATTAATACAAAAAATAAATATTAAAACATGAAAAAATAAATAATATTATAATCCCAAAATAAATATTTAAGCTGAATAAATAGTTAAATACATAATAAACTATGCATTTTATCGTAATACAAGAAGATTTGCAATATGTCCCCTCGCATCATTTATCTCGTTATTTTGTGGCTCGTCTAAATGATTTCCTTCAACGTCTTCATTTTCATTGATTTTTTCATTTGTAGAAAGTAATTCGTCATCTTCATCATACGGAGAAAACTATTCATTCTTTTGAACATTTAACTTTATAAAATTATAAATGACCATTATAGCAATTGCAATTTTAACTTGCTTTGGAAAAGGAAAACTAGGCATTTGACGTAAAATTTTCTACCTGTTTTTCAAATGCCAAATGTTCTTTCGATTGTACATCTTAAAGAAAAATGTGCATGATTGAATATTTCATTCTTTTCTCTTGGAAGACCAGCGTGTCAAAAATCAGGGAGATGATACCTCTCACTTTTGTATGGTCCTAAATAACCTTGCATGTAAGAATATCCTGTATCTACAAAATAATATTTTCCTACATTCTAAATAAAAAATAAATAAATAAAGAAGCATTGAATTATTAAGAATAAATAAAAAGTATTAAGTTATTCGTCACAAACCTCTAGGTGGATGAGAGAAGTGTAATCTATCATTACGTCAAGCCTCAATAAAAATTCGAGCATCATGTGTTGTGCCTTCCTAACCAGCCCAAGTAAAAGTGAAACATATATCAAAATCACATATAACCGTTACATTTTGCGTAGGAATGCCTTTTCTTTTAATATATTTTATTTGATTGGACCTTGAAATGACAAATGGTATATGTGTTCCATTAATTGCTCCAATGCAGTCTTTAAAATAGGGCCAATACCTTCTATCATCTTTAATTTTGCTTGGAATTTCTCTAAAAGTTGGATCTTTTTATTTGATGAAATCAATCGACATACGTTAAACAACCTCTTTCAAACCATCAAGAAATTGTTTCACCAGAATGTTGAAATTTTTCTTGAACCATTCTATTTTAAAGTCCATGACCTAAAGTGGTCAAAAACATAGCTACAGCCTCTTCTATTGTAGCTTTTGTATCTTTCTTTAATCCATATGACTCATTCAATAATTTACATAATTTGATAAAAACATCCTTCTCCATTCTAAATTGTTAATGACATCTATCTTTATGGTTATTAAGCAACTCCATTACAAACATCCATCCAGTGTAAGGGGACGTTCTACGTGATTTTTTCATATAATATTTAATATAATGGTCTATGGTCATTGCAACTCTAGTTTGAATCATATGCAAAATTTCTTCTTTAATCTCTTCATCATATTCATGATCATTGTTAGAATCATTATCAGAAGATGACATCTGTATCAAAATATATAAAAAGATAAATAATAAGCTTATTTTATAACAAGATAATATAGCAATAATCATAAAACAATAATAATAAAGTACAATTTAATTCATTACAACAAAATTAACCAAACAGAAATCCAATATAACACATTAGAAGTAGCGAAATCCAATAAAACACATTACAAGTAATCCAATATTAGTAATCAAAGACATGTCTAATTTATTACAAAAATGACAATCATTTCATTTTCTTAAGCCATTCGATTTGAAGATCAACATCCTTAAGCTTAACAAATATCTCTCTATTTTCCTTTTTCAAAAATAATTTGGTAGCTAAAATAAACAATTCATCTCTTCTTTTTATTTTATCTTCGTAAGATGGTCATCATCTCAGAAATGCTATAACCAGCTTCATCTCTTTTAATAGAGCTCATTGAAGTTCTACTCTCTACTACATCACATATACAGTCTAAATGTTTACATAATCTTTTTGTTGTCCCTGTTTTAATATCATGTTTCTTTCTTTCTTTTTTTCCTTTTTCCTTTTGTAGAAGTTCCTAGAGTTGGAGTTGATGAACCAATCTTATTATTAATATTTCCAATTTCTGGATTGACAACAAATTCTTCAAAAAGGTTATTGTCAAGATCGATGTTAACTAGGCTTTTTCTACACGCCACATAAGCATCATTTGGTAAAAAACTTGAAGAAGGTGCCCAAGCTCCTTCTCTTGTAACTGTAACATCTTTAAATAAAATATTCAGCTGTTTAATATGTTTCAAACCTTTAGTTCGAAATTTTGCAGCATCAGGATTTTCCTACAATAATATTGTTTAAGTTATTAAACTATCAAGTAACATTAAAATATTATAAATCTAAAGCTTAAATGCTTACCTTCAATTTCTTTTCCCACCATTCGTCACTTGCATCAATAGTTTGATTAGTAGGATCCCATCCTAGTCCAATTTCCTTACCTACTAAATTTATCCAAAGCTACCAATCCTTTTTCAATCCATCCCATTTATTCTTAAATTATTTGTATTCATAGTTTTTCTTAGTTTCATGAACAAACTTTGAAACTATATTTTTCCATCCAATCTTGTTAAAGTAACCATTTGGTCGATTTCCAACTAATGTCTCTTTCACAAAAATTTTGATTAAATTTTCAAGAGTTATATCATTCCACTGCGCTTTAACCTTTTTTTTCAATTTATCCCCACCTTGAATATCTTGAATTGGTATTGACATTTTCTATCAACAACAAAATCCCCACTGCATATAACAATGAATTTAACAAGTATAAGAAAACATAAAAGCATAACTAAAATGACATAGACAAAAGCTTGATAAGCATTAAATCTTTTGTGAACTTAGCATTAAAAGCATAACAACAACTATGAAAGTTTATGCACGTACAGAAGTAAAGAAAGAGACACACTTCATAAGGAGTTGCTACCTCAAATACAAATTACTCATCATGTATTACTTTCAGCCTATATTTAAAAACAGTTTTACATGCCTACTTTGAATCGTTGAGTGCACTTAAAATAACTAGATAATTACTTTAAGGGACTAGCATCTTTACTCACAAGTTTGATGGAATCGCAGTGTTAGAAAATTCAAGAGGGCAACATAAAAGAAAAAAAGAAGGCTGCAAATTATGTAGGCAATGGGCTGCCTATAGAAGCTCTTGAAAAATGTAGCCTCAGCATGTTCACAATGCTGGGATAGTATTTGTTATGCCCTCATAGACATGTATATAAAGTTAGGCAAACAAGCAATTGTTTCTAAAAATTTTTTTTTAATGCCAAACAAGACCGTAGTTACATGGAATTCATTGATAGCTGGTTTTGTTATAAATGGGATGTGAATTCATTGAAACGTCTGCGTTTAAGACATTGTCTGTGTTTAACAACGCAGACGAAGATCTACGTTGTTAAACGCAGACGAAGAATGTAGACTTGTTAAAATAGCATTTGAGGAGGAGGAAAAATAACAAGAAATAGCATTCGAACTAACCTGTGAGTTGATCTGTGGGTGTCTTGAGAAGATGAGTTCTTGCAGCGTGTTTGAGAAGATGAATTTTTGTAAACAAAAGAAAACCAAAGAAACAAAACAGTCATTTTAACTTTCGATATATATGTAAGTGACGTAAAAATATCTACCCGAAAAAGCTAAAATTTGGGGCTTTTCTGAAATGTTCCAAATTTGAGCTTTTGAAAAAGCTGTATTTTAGCTTTTGAAAAGTTATTTCTACTTCAAAAGTGCTTTTGAAGTTTACAACCAAACACTCACTTTTTCCTTAAAATAGCTTTTGCAGTGGAAAAAAAATATTCCAAAAGTTGAACCAAACAGGCTCTAAGACTTGGTTACACTACAACAAGGTATTAATTTGGCCATGTTTTTTTTTCTACATTTTGAAAATCCTACCTAAAAATAAACCTTTGGCAACGATTACCATAATCATCACCAAATCAGGACCATTTGGTGATGATTTTTGAAAATCATCACTAAAACAAAATGTGGACCCTTTAGTGACGGATTTTCAAAAATCATCACTAAAAGTTTCTGATCTGGTGTGACAATAACCTTTGTTAACCCTTTGACGGCGATTTTTGAAAAATCATTACCAAAAAGGGCCTTTGACGACAACTTTAAAAGTCGTTGTCAAATGTGCCAAATAATTATAGGAGGGAACAAAAACGAGAATGGCACTTAAAAAAAAACTAAAGCCTAAAACACCCATCTCTCATCCTCTATTCTTTCTTTCCTCTTCCACCATAAATTAAAGGGCACTTAAAAAACAAACCAAAAGCTAAAAACACTCATGTCCCATCCTCTACTCTCTTCTTTCCTCTTACTCCATGAATCATAACGTTCTCAATTTATGGTCGACAATATCTCCTTTCATTGATTCACTCTATTAATTAGCCTTTATGTTTCTTTCTTCTCTCTTTTTCTATTAATGTTTTTGTGGTTTCATTAATTTTACATGGTTGAAACACCTGAGCCACCAAAATTTGAGGAATTCCAAAGTTGGAGTTTCTAAAACCCGAACTCCCATCTTTACCAAAATCTAGTTCCGTGAAGGAGAGGAAAAGTTGCAAAAACTATGGTGGAGGTGATGAGGAGGCAATGGAAAAAGGGTCGATGAGGAGGTTAGTGAGTTTCATTGGGGAGAGGTTATAGGGAGTGTTAAGTCAGTGAAGGCTGTCGGAACGTGACAAATAGTTGTCAAAACTTAGTGGTTGCAACCATAACTAACATGTCTCTGTTTACCTTTAAGGGTTTGCTTTTTAGTTTTGAGTTTTGTTTTCCAACAAGCAATTATGTGAGTAAATATCTTGTAGAAAATTTAGGAGGCTAGTTGTTTCTCTGCTATAAAAAGTAAAAACATATAATTATTGCATGAATTCTTCAAATCCATGTCTATTGTTAGAAAGAGAAACCATCATTGAGTTCTCTCTATTAATGTATAATTATCTATCAATGTGTATGCTCAATATTATCTTTAATTAGCTTGTTTTTCTTTCTTCTTGAGGTTCACTGTAATGTGTTCTGTTAGGAAGAGAGGTATGCCACATGTTATTTCATCTCAAATAGTTGATTGTCTTTATTAATTCTGTTTCTAAACCCTTTTATGATTTTTTTCATTGATAGAAATTATTCGATACACCTGGAGTTCATCTCCACTTTTCTTTCTTTTCCACTTGTAGTTGAGTTCAAATGAGGAAAATGTGTTTTGATGCAAATTCCATATACATGTGAAACCATGGTTCGTTCTCTTAATGCCTTCCTAATTATTGACTAATTATTTCTAGATTACCTTAGTTGATTCGTGTATAATGCTTTTCATTGTTTCAGTTTTCAAAGAATTCATCACAAGTGCAAGTTAATGTATCTGTGGAAGAAATTAGTGCTAAGGGAATATCTCCTTATAACTTGCATATGTGTAGTGACATTTCTTCTTCATCATTTTCTCATATTATTTGGTAATTCTTCTCTTTATAATCATTTTTGTGATTTTTTTTCTTTTAGCTTTTTTTTACATGTCATTGAAGCTTTTCTTCTCTTTTTTTATATATTAAGAGCTGGAAATGTGATTTTTAACTATACGTACTACAATAATAAATTGCAGAAAACTAAAGGTACCATTTATCTTCCTATGGTACAATATGTTTTAATCTACCTTTTCTTCTTTCCTTGAAGTTGCATGTTTACCTAACGGTTAGCAAATGGTTACCCCACTTTACTTTAATTCTTTGTTTCCTTGTCTTCTCTCATGCATTTGATGATTCTGGTTGCAATTACTGAAGACTTTTCTTGTCCATTTTGCTTGGTAAAATGTGCTAACTTGAAGGTTATAGTTTCTTTTGATAAACATAGAAAGCTAGTTACTACTTTTCTCCTATATTATTTTTTCTCATATTTTTGATTTAACATTTAGTTTTTGATGCTCAAAAGAATTTTAATCATAAATTTCTTTGTAGGTTTGAGATTTCATTTACCGTCATCACATTATCTCGTTGTTGTTTTATGCCCTTCAGCTAATCGCTTTGGTTGTAGTTTAGTGACAAATTATTCAAAGGTATTCTTTATCTTGTAAGTGTTTGGATATATATGATAAAGTCTATGGGATAATTGTACATTGCAAATGAAATTATAATGAGATTATAATTATAAGATTCATATTACATTTATGTATTATTCCTAAATGTTCCTA
>JANIHY010000210.1:15174508-15189261 GCA_027479065.1 Erythroxylum brevipes | reverse complement strand
TAATAATAGGAATAAAGAGATGATTATTATATCCATTTTATATTATTACAATTTTTCATATCAAGTTGAAATAAGGTTAAATACACTATAACACAGTATACTCAAGGTTATTTTGTAATTTTATAACATTTAATGACTATTTGTAATTTTAAAATTACAAAAATGACACTCAATATTGTCCCATATAAGGACCCTATTATACTAGAATTAATGTCGGTATCAAGTTTAATATGATATTCACAATATTGGTCCTATTATACTAGAATTAATGGTGGTATCAAGTTTAATATGATATTCACAACATTGGTTAAAATAATGATATTTGATATTTTAAATTATCAAAATAAAATTTTTTCTCATGAATAATTATGTTGAATGGGAGGACAAAACTATTAATGGTATAATAAATTAGTTGTATCTTAAATAGGAAGAGTAATATATAAATTCTAAAATGCCCTTTGTGAAAGAGTTTTAAAAGATTCCTCTGCCAAAGGAGAATTCCTTATCAAATACATCCGGCATTTAACAACATTTGATGGATAATACGTAGAGCTTTCATATGCTAAAATGACACTAGTATCGGCACTCTCTTATTGTACATGTCTTTGCAATTGATTAATGGCTATCAGATGGCCAAATCTACACTTAAGAGAAAAGATGACACAAGAAGCTTTACAGTAAAAGTATGTTAATCTGAGTATAGATCTTTTGTTCAATATTACTCTATCGTATTATATTCATTTAAATCTTAATCATTCATTTATATAAGATTTATACGAAATTTATATAAATAAATACGAGAATTACATAAATAAATGACTCAGATTTAATAGATATAATACGACAGAGTCATCTTAGAAAGAGAATCTTGATTATGTTAATCCTGCTACGAGCAAATTTACAAACTTCCTCGAAAGCGCAGTAAAAATCAGACATGCAAGCAGAAACATCTTGAAAGGCTATCTGATCAGTGCGGAAAGGCGACAGTCATTAATTAGCCACAAAAGATTCCGAAGGTAGGAGCTCATCCACAGGCTTACCAAAAAGACATTACAGTGCGCCTCCATAAAGAAGATCTTTTTGAGCCTGGGTATTTTGGTGTGAAATTGAGCAACCCAAACATCTCCTTCAAAGTATCTGCCTGCTCATCAAAACCAACCAGCTTTGCAACTAGACTGGCACTCTCAGAGATGTGGTCCATGTTCGTTGTGTTAGTCCATAAGAGATGGGTCAGCTGCAGCCTTCTATGGTTTGAATTCAGATCAATTCCCCACTTCAAGAACAGGTTCTCTCTCTCTTCTCTAGAGAGCATCTTCTCCATTTCCTTGCACAGCATCTGTCTCTCTTGATCCAGAGACCTCTTGCTGTTAAAGGAGGAAGCCTAGTAAGCTATCTTGATGTAGTGTGATATGCGTGGTATTTAGGTTTGCAATGATGTACCTGGAAGAGAATGTCAGAATTCGTCCATCAAGCATGGTATGTTTACCCTGCGAAAATGTTTCCTTCAGGAAGGATAGCCTCCTGAGCTCTACCTCCATATAAAATGAGTCTGCCGGGACACCTTTAAACAGCAAAAAGAAGTAGGTCCTGTGTATAAGTGAGACATTGCAAGCATCCCAAAGCTCAATAATTTCCCTCTGGAGCCTCTTGAACTCTGAAGACCACTTTGGAGCTCTTTCTGCATCATCTGCTATTGGATCCAATCCAAGAGCATTTACACTTCTTGTAGACATTACCGGAGAATTCGTTTTTGCCTCTTGTGCCTACCAACCAGAAGAGTCAGTATTTAATGTATTGACTGTTTAAATGATCAACCAAAGCACACATTGGGGCATAACGCACAAATACAAACCATCCCACCCCAACCCCGTCCCACTCACTCACCCAACAACAAATCAATAAAGTTGAAAGTGAGGTAATTATCCGGCTGATATTTTTACCATCACTTGTGGATTTGGTAGTGACATTAACTTATATATGTCTATGGGCAAAGTATAGGGTATCAATTATATCTACGTCGACAAATCAAAAGAAATCCATAAATAATTTATAAGAAACAAAAAGTAAGGAATTCATTCATTAATTCTCCTTTTGCATTTAAAAGACATAATATAAGCTATCACAAGAAAGATTTGGTGACAGGGGAACTCACCGTTGGATGATCCATGTACATTACGTCTGCATCTGAGTTACTGACGCTGGTACTCTCCCAATCTGTTGGAGTTTCTGTGTTCTCGACTTTAAGATCATCGTCTTCAGCACTGGTCACAGAAGCCTGAGAAACATTCCTTGGTACACTATTTACGTCAATATCATACTTCAGAGAAGAAAATTTTCTTTGATGGTCTTCAGGTCTCCCAACAAAACCTTTCTCATTGTGTATCGATGGTGTGCTATCATTCCTTTCGCCTTCCTCAAGCCACCATGTAGGCATGTTATTCATAAGTCTCCCCTTGCAACTTCTACTTCTGATCAAGCTCAACCTTTTATAGATAGATATACCTTCTTCTACAAGGCATGGTGATAGTTTTTCTGGAGATGGTATGACAACGGCAGAAGAGAAGTCGGCAAAACCCTTCTGTTCCTTCACCTGGGGGGATCCTACGTTCGTTTTTCTGTCTTCCTCAAAAGTTTCCAATTCTGTGTAACCTTTCTTTAAGAGAGCAGATGGAAGATTAGAGTTTGCATATGCATCTGAGATAGGATTCATCACTGTCACAGTTGCGCATCTGTTCATGCTCGACTCTTCCATCTCAATACACTTAACTTCCTTACAAGGATCGCCTGAAATATCATGGTTCTGTTCTTCATTATAGTCCCCATGGAGATCATTTTGACCAAAGCTAATTGTTCTAATTGAAAGCTGTGGAGATGAATTTGTTTGAGCAAACTTCTCCTCCATGTCAGTTAAATGAATGTATTGCCCCTCAGAACTGCTACAACTATGCACATCTGAGAACTGAGATACAGTCAACGACCTACCACCATTGTCTATGATCCGGGAATCCTCTGAAACTGATGAATATGACAATGAGTTCTCAGATCTCCATGAATGACATACTCTAAGTTTAGGATAGTGACAATCTGCATCAGCCTGAAAAAGGACAAAAAGAATCAATTGCATATGCAAGAACTTTGAGATGAATTTGCAAGACCATGCCAAGATGGAATTCTCAAGTCAAAAATGAAAAAAAAGGTGGATATCCTTACTGCTGAAGGTGTATCTTCTTTAGCTGCCACTAAGAGATCCTGAACCTGAGATTGAACACGATGCAATTGTTGACTAAGTTCTCCAACTTCCTTCATTAGCTGCATATAGGCAAAAATATTAAAATTGAAGGTTCAGCCGACAAGAAAGCAGTTCACTTCGACACACAGCTAAACTGCTACTTGTCGTAAATAACAACGAACTAATACAGAACTGCGAATTCTGGGCAGCGTGCCCAGTAAGGATTCATATATTATCTTTATTTTTGTAGATGTTTTAATTACATATATGCAACATATAAGTAAAATATAAAAGATGTCAGTCTTTAACTATACTCAGAAGAAAAGTTTGTTTTGATGCTCAATGAACTTGCCATCTTGCCAAACATTATGATGTGAGTTTCGTACAAATTCTTGCTAAACCTAATATCATCATGAATGGGCCACGGCTTAAGAAATCTAATAGCTGTATAACTTCCATTTTAAGGTTCATTTCATCACCTTTTCAATCTGAAGGTCTTTCTTTCTTAACAAAGCGATGGAATCTGGTGCAACAGAATTCGATCCTGCACTTCTTAACTCGTTTTCCAATCTAGCCATTTCTCTCTGTAGTTGTTTCACCAAAGCTTTATCTGACATTACTATGTTGACCTGTGCGTTAGTTGAAACTTCCTTAGCACAACTGGCAAACAGGAGGGTATTTCTAGACTGCTCAACATGGGTTCGAGCAGGGCTCATGGTACAAATGATGGCCGTCCTGGCATTGCCTCCCAAGGAAGACTGTAGGATGCGAGTCAGCTTTGAATCTCTAAAAGGAATATGTCCATTTCTTCCTTTGCTGCATCCAATCAAAAATTTATTAGAAGCAGTTCCAACAATTAACTTAAGCTGGGGCTGACTTCTGAAACTCTAGGCAGGAGTTCACAGTCATAAGCAATGGTTGCAAGACAAATTTAAGAAAACGGGCTTCAAGAAAGATGGTGCCAAGTTAAGATAGCGTCAACCATAACAATTATCCGAATATCTTTGCAAATTCACGCCTAAGCTAATGCTCAAGGGACATAGTTTCTAGCACAGATTAGTAGATACAGTGTAGATTTTTTGCGTATACTAGACGACACTATTTTGAAACGGAAGATTATTAATTAAAGCTCACATGTGAACAACTTAAGTGAGTTCACAACTAATAAAAAATGCTCAAAATTTCAACTGATCAAATAAGTTCATCAGAGGCTTTCACTTTACCAATTGCCTCTTGGTTTCATTGTCAGAGAAGAAACAAAAACAAAATAAAATAAGTCCTTGTGGTTAAGAAAATTGAGCTACTATAATATGTCCCTAGCCACTTATGTATCACAATACATGTCCTTTTGATGTGTCCAGCATGTGGCAAATTGACAAGGCATTCATTAGTGAGTGCACATTCACCATCATGGGGTCTCCATTAAGATGGATTACAGAGATATGAGATCCAGTGTGTTTCACTGGCATACTGAAGAAGATTATCACTGAACTGTGGTAGAGTATTTAGTTTTGCTAAATTACAACATTTCTTGTTGCGACACTGGAAAAAAACTATAAACGTGCTCATTCAAGTATTAAGACAAGTATTCATACAGTTTCAAAATGCAACATACGTATTACAAACACAAAACTCTTAGTTTAACTTTAAATGCTTTGGCGTTTATCCCAGTAAAATGGTTGCTAGCTAGCCGGAGACCACTGACACAGTGATATGGATGCATTGTGGGAAGGACCTACTACTTGCAAAGAGAAGTGTTTTATTAGGAGTCTATTAGAGGAGTATTTTATTTTTTGTAGGAGTTTTATGTTATAGTTATGTTAATAAAACTAGCTTGAATAGGAATCTTTCTAAAAGTCCTAAAACAGCTTGAATCTTTCTAGGAGTCCTAGTTTAGGTGGAACTTTTGTATTTCTTTGCCTATATAAGGTTACCACATTATGCAATAAAGTAATAAAGAAGTTATCATAAAAATTAGCTAATTAGGAGTAGAATAATTTAGCCAATCTGGCAAACCTTGTCTTTGCCAAGTTTTTCATCGCCAAAAATAGGTTCTACAAAAAAGGGAACCAACGTAAATAAGGGAAAAGAGAATAGCTTTTTTGAGAATCGTCGTTGCACTCGATCCCAAGAATGGGCACATAACACACAGTCCTTAAGAAATGTTGAAATTTGAAAATTAAGAGACAAGAATAACCTTAACTTTCGGATAACACTCCCCAATGTCAATAAGCTACGATTTATGTGGCAACCTTCTTTCAACCTCATGCCCGCTGATAATGTCTGGGACGCACGCTCACTTCCTGCTAAGTCAACAAAATTCTATCCGGAAAAATGATCAAAACAGCTGTTGAATCTATCATTTTACAAATTAAACCATTGATATCAACTCAATAAATCATACCACAGTTGCTATAAGGGTGCTTGATTTGTCATTGCCTAGGAACTCATGTGCAGAACTTTCAATTACCTGACATGCAAATACAATAAGAATACGGGTGATTTGGGAAATCATGATGAAATAACTAAATCTCACCAGCCTCAGAATCTGATGTGATCTAGAGCTTGTTTCATTTAAGGAAGTTTCGCCTATTTGTCTCTGAGCTGTAAGAATTTCCGGGGCTGGTTGAGCATGCAGTCACCAATCATCCAGATAACGCAAGAAAGTGAAAGGCTTAACTTACCTTCACATATAGATAGAAGTTCTCTAAAATGACTGCAGTGCCGTATAGTTTCCTCAGAGAGTTTCTCCACAACAGTTCCTTTCTGTTCACGTAGTTATTGTTAGATGTAATGAAGAAAACATTACTTCACCAAACATAGAATGAGACTCACCTCTGGATCATCAAGAAGTCGTAGAGGAGCTGTGTCCGTACTAAGGAGATCTCTAACAGATTCATTGTAGATCTCCATGGCAGAAAACTTCAAGACAAATTCTCTTTCCTTGTGCTAGAAAAATGAAAATACATGAGAGTTTGTCATCAATCAAGGGAAACAAAAGGAATACTAGACAAACTCTTGATTTAACATAACAAGGATAATAATTCCACTACCTTCTCTATGTACTCGTATATGTCTGCTACACTGTATTCAGTAATTCCACTCATTGTGAATGTCTTTCCGCTACTGGTTTGTCCATACGCAAATACACTTGCTGAAAGAAATGTACCATTTAGACTGATTAAGTTTGAGAAATGCGAGTATAGAGGTGGAGCTCACAGTAAAGTCCAAGATACAAAACAAGTAAACAACTATGATATATACTTACAATTTATACCCCTGACGCCCGAAAGAACGACTTCTTTTGCTCCTTGATCATACACCTGCCTTGTGGAGCAATCAGGACTAAATACCCTGTCTACAGCCAAGAATTTCAACAAAGAAAAGAATGGAACAAAATAAAAGGGAAGTTAACATAACAGATAACCCAGTTCAGAAAATAGACCAGAGAGAGAAAAAATAAAAAAGGTTCCTCAGATTTGTAACAACTTCCGGAAGAAGTTGGTCATGAAGAGAGTAAATTATGCACCGTTAAAGTTGAAAATGTAGAACGTGGCAGCCACATCATTCTTTTCAGTATTGACAGATTGAAATTTGGCAAATCTTGATACTGAATGATCACTTGAAATGTGATTGGCAAAGAAAAAAGTAGAAAAGAGATACAATATTAGAAAGGAAAACTTTCTTACCAAAGCTATAAGCAGTTGGATACATGGACCTCTCTGAAACTGAAAGATTGTTCCTACACATGATAGTGGTATCATTGATACATTCCCAATCAGACACATCATTTTTGGCAACTTCCTTCGCACTCAAAGGTCGTAGACGAACTGAAACAAGAATTTTCTCCACGTCTCCTGTTGCCCTCTGCATTGGCTCCTCCACATAAGCGGCTTCCCTTTCTCACCTGCTCTCCGAACAAGAGTGGAGAATATCCCACGTACAAGGAAGTCAAGTCATCCTCGTATGGACCATAAATAAATGATAAATACTTTCTCTTTAATTTCCAGTTAATGCTTTGTGGTCAAGATTTCATAATAAAGCAAGTATGTTGGTGTCCCAGAAGACACAAGGGCCAATAAACCATAACACCCACAATCATCGAACACCAACAAACTAATCATGCGTTAGTGCTAAATTCACCGACACAGTGCACAGTTCTTGCCCAGAATATCCTTATCCACCAATTCTGAATATTAAACTTGAAAAAAGAACAGAATCAGGATTCGTGACCAAGTAGATATGACAATTCATAAACAAGGAATCGCGATTCAAAGAGAGGGTGGCTTGTCTAATTACTTAAGCTAATTTGAAGTTATCCTAAAATGGTCCAAACTAACTGTCTGACAAAGAATTCTTCACATGTTAACCTTACAACATTTCCAAATAAAAACTATCTCAACCCAGAAAACGAAACAGCTTTCTTCTAATAAAATTTTCTTTCTCTTTCTTGAGCTTGGGAGTTGAGAATTCACTACAATCTTTTTTAAGGAATGTTTGCGACCTGCACAAGAATCTCCACTACGTCCATGCGCATAAACCCCTAACTGAGAAGTTGTAATTTGGCTGTTTCGGTTCCGTTTTAAGTTTTCGAAAGCAGCTCTATGAACAACAACACAAAATCATGGTTGACCCCAAAAATAGAATTCTAGAGAAACAACATCCAGAATCTTCTGAACTCAATCCATTTTTTTTCAAACTTTATTAACCAAAAATTTAATTCATTATCGAGCTAAAATGTAGAATAACAGATCCATTGCATGCAACCAAACAAGCAATAATACATTCCTTCCACTTTATCTGTTTGGATACCGAGAAGCTCTTAGAAACAAAAGGCTATAATAGGAAGCAAGATTCTCTCACCTCTTCCACTCCCGATCAAATCTTCAACAAAATATATAACAAAACAACCGATCGAGCAGCGGGTTGCAGAGCAATAGAGAATTGGAGAGAATGTAAAGTATAGCGTTCTCTCTCTTCTCTCCGGGTCACCTCTTGGCTTACATGCAGGCAAGACACGTCGTTTTGGAGCAAATTGGTTTTTGCAACGAGAAATAAGCAAATATAAAGGGAAAAGAGCTATATTTGAGTAGTTATGGCATCCATTAGTGTTGGCCGCCCAGTAGCTTTCTTTAAGCTACCCTGTTAATTATTTGTATTATTGTTGTTAATTACTATCATTAGCCTCCGATTTAAAACTGCCCGCGCTTTTAAGTTATTTGACCGTTGCTGATATTTGTCTCTTCTGCCTATTTTTGCGACACTCGCCTTCATTTTAATCATCTACCCACCAAATTAGCTCCCCTGACGCTGAAGCTTATTGATCATTTGGTGCTAATTATGAATCTTAACTAACACCATCCTAACATAAACAAACTGAAAATTTGATTTTTTTTCAGGGGTATTATAATGGAATTTCTTTATTATTTAAAGAGTTAATTACAAAAAAAAACTCAAACTTAGTCTAAAGTTTAAAAAATTATAATAAAATTTTCAGTTTTTCAATTTTTTTCAATTTTAGTGGGACATTAATATCTCCATTATTTTTGCTGATTTGACAGTGTTACTTGTCTAGGAACACTAATTAACGACAAGTCAGCCTTAATTAACGGAAGTAACAGATTAATGAAATGACGTCTTTTTATAATATAACTAAAATGACGTTATTTTAACAAGATTAAATCCTTATATTTGTCAATGCCTCCTCTCAGACGTAGACATTGTCATTTCTCTATTCCATAGTCGTCGTTTAGTCCTTCATTAATACCAACTTGTCATTTTGGTTTTGTATCATTGTCATACCAGTTTTCTTGTGCACAAAATGCAATGGACTAACCTATTTACTATCCAAGATTGGATAGAATGTACTTGCATCCAAAAGTTCTAGAATATCTTTCATCACCGTATCTTTCATCATTGGATTGAGTCCTCTTTAGGGTTCCTATATTGGTTTAGCATTTTCTTCTAAAATAATCATGTGCATATAAATTGTCAGGCTAATGCCTTTTATTTCACTAAAGTCCAACCAATTGAAGTTTTGTACTCCCTAAGTGGTGTTACAAGTTTTTCATATTGCCCTGTAGTCAACATTTTCAAGGTGATCACAGGTAATGGCTCTCCATGAACCAAATAGACATACTTTAGGTAATCAGGTAAAGGCCTCAATTTTATCTTTATAACCTGCAAAATAAAAGTTAACATTTTCATGTGAGTTATAGTAATAATGATTCTACAACTTCACAAGTTTCATCAACTTGCTCATTCACTTCTAGTTTAGCATTAAACTTTGATTCATCATCAAAACTTTCTTCTTTAAAAATATCCTACACAAATAAATGTACAATATTTATATGATTAATGGATTGAAAATTGTTAGTGCATTTCATTGCTTCAAAAATATTGAAATTTAATATCTCAACATCAAACTTAACGGAAAGAGTACTCTTATCTACATCGATTTTTTTTTCTACATCAATTTTTTTCTTAGTTGTCTTCATAAACGACCTTCCCAATAAAATCGAAGTTAAAATTTCAACACCATCTCCATCCATCTTCAAGATGTAAAAATCCATAGGGAATGCCAAACTGTTAACTTTGACTAAAACAACCTCAATAATATTAATAGTAAGCACATAAAAATGATCAGCTAGTTAAATAATCACAATAGTTTCTTGCAAAAAAGTCAAATTAAAGCTCAGTAAATTGATTATGACGTGATTTTAATAGATGCACCTAAGTCTAGCATGGCAAGCTCAGTTTTCTTATCACCAATAACACATGGAAGTGTAAACATATGTGGATCTTTCTTTTTTTTTTTAATTTTCTATTTATCATAGCTAATACATTCTTAGTTAAAATTATTCTTTCCTTATCTTTCAACTTCCTTTTATTTGTGCATAATTCTTTCAAAAACTTCGCATATTTTAGAATTTGCATGATAATGTGTGTCGAGTGCACTGCAAAACTTACCTGACTTTGCGCACTAAAATTTGTAGTTATAATGAGTCGGGATCGAATCTATAGGAAATTTTTGGTTAATTTCCATAACAAAATTAATTGCAGCAAGGAAAATATAAAAGGGGTTTTGGATTTTAATCAATTTAGAAAATAAAATCAAAGTAAACTATCGAAAAAAATTAAAAAAGGCAATAAAAAATGATTAATATGTCAAATATGAGTTAAGGTCTGGTTATAGGGTCAATCTCGACCTAAACATGATCAAACATATTCCATCATCCTAACGTCTTTAAAACTCTCTTTGGACTATCGATCTGAGTTTTTCCTTAAGTTTTGTTTAATCAAGATACGATTATTAATTAAACCTAACTACTAAATAACCTAGGATATAATCTCTAGATTTAATTTTACAGTCGCATTATGAAATAGAAAACGATCAATATAAGCAGTAACCTCACACGTTCAGGTTATCTAAACTAAATTATGTTCTTCCTAACAACACGGGATCATTAGACGCTACTCACAAACATCAAAAGTAACGATTATAGATTACATTCAATGTTTTAGCAATAGATTCGAAATAGAACAATCCAAATAACGTACTAAGATCATTCATCCCAAAACTCGATCAAATTAACACCAACAACACAACAATTCTAAAAGAAATTACAACCTTAAAATGATAAAAATAACTTAACTGTGACTTGGAGTCAATATTCCCGTTGAACCAGGGTTGGGAAGCTAGCATTCCATCTTCATTTTTATGCTCCATGAATCAGACTTTGTAGCATCCATTGGTGTTAAAAATTGAAGAGAGAATGGAGTAGAATAGCTATTGTTCAAGCTGCAGCTGTCTCGGTTATTCTCCTTGAAATTGCAAGAGAAAATGTTGAAAAAGTTGTTATTCATGCTCCTCTCTTTTGCTCTAGCCAGCCTTCATGCATGCATATTGGATAACTGAAGAATACCAAATGAAGAAGCTCTTGGTTCATGTAACACTTGAATACCCTTGAGAGGATATACAGATGTCAAACAAAGCATATCTAAATCATAGCAAATGATTACAAAACTTCCTGAAAAGAAACTCATACAAACGTACAATACATTTCATTATAGGTTGAGTTAATAAACAAAATATATCATACACATTGTACTTTTCAAAATACATGCCTTAACTTCTAAATCCATCTTGAGTTAAGGTTATTACAAACCATATACACAAAAATACAAAACATCTTATCATATTGAGTACAACTCAATAACAAACTAAACATTTTTCAAAACAAAACTCATCCTTTTTTGACCATTATGGTTGTCTTTGTCCCTATCTTAAAGATTCTTATCAAAACCTACATGGAGGCAAAACCACCGTACTAATCATAAAGATTAGTAGGGAATAACTAAACAAGATATAAAATGATGACTGTTTTTAACAGTCATCTAACATTCATATGCACTGAATCAGATTATATCATAAACAATATTTAATTATTCAAATTAAAGAGTAATCAGACCATTAAAAGCATCATAATAGAGTATTCTTGCATAAGAGCAAATCATATAAGTATCAGAACATAATATCATTATTTCAGAACATGACTTAAAAGTCTCGGAACAGGATATAGTTGTGTCAGAACAGAATATAACCTGTAATAGATCAAGGCAAAACTTATATCAGATCAAGACTTACCTTGTTTTAGAACTGAACATATATCAGAACATAAAACATATTAGCCTGCTAGTCCTTTTTTACAAAAGTGGGTAACGGGAATAGAATAGGGGATACCAATAACTGGTATCAATGGAAACAAAAGAGACTTAAGTCTAAATCAAAAGACACTGTAGTATCTAAGAGCAGGGGACACCGTAGTATCAAAGTACAGAAGAGCCAAAGTGTCTAAGAATAGGAGTAGCTGTAGACCCTTCCAGGCATGCCTATTTGCCCAGGGCCAAGACCTGGCAGTTTTAAAACAAAATGTTTCATATTTCAAAATCCCATGTAAAAAATGTAGTTCATAACACATGATTTTATTCCATCTTGCTCAAATTGAACATGTTCATTCACATTTGATCAAAGTTAACATGCCTTATAAATATAAACATTTATGATAATACCCCAATGAATACATTAAGTAATTACACTTTATATGTATTCATACAAGTTCCTCATTCACTAACATTCGTAACTAACATATTGCTTATATCCTTTAGATCACATTTGTTTCCATAAGAACACATTTATCCTTTGAACAAATCATATATTCCAACATTAGATACTTTGATATCAAACAACATTTTCTTTAAGTTATTACCTCAATTAACAACTCAAAACTTATTCAACCTTTAATCAATTAATTGAACATCAAACTAGGTTCATTTCAAACCTTAATTAAGTTCAAATACACCATTATAGAGTATCTTACCCTTATTTGGTTCAACAATTCCACAAAATAGAAAATTTCACGTCATAACCTTGCCCATGATCATGGGGTACCTTCCCATGATTGTGACAGAAGCTAATTCATCTACCCACGATCGTGGGATGAGTGCCACAATCGTGGACTACCCAATTTCTTGCAATTTTCCAAGTTTAAACTCCTTCATTCCAAAACCCAAACACCTTCATCAAAGTCCATTCATTGCACCTCAATTATACCTTACTTATGTTTCAATTCCTCATCCAATTCATGTCCCAATCCAATTCAAAAATATTCATTAGGAGCTCACAAATAGTAGTCTTTCATGCATCAAAACCCAAACAGAATTTGCCATTAAAAGCTTACTTTTCCAGCACTCATTTATCATCATTATAACACATGTTCCATGTCAATTCAATCATTATATAACTTGTATTAAGACATGCTATCAAGTTTAGAACTCCCTTACCTACTTAACTTCAAGTTCTAACTCCAAAGAACAAGCCAACTAGCCTTCCAAGCAAAAAACAGAACTCCAAAATCCAAGTGAAACTAGGATGATCTTTACACTAAGAAGATAGTATCACAAAAGATGACAAGGTCTAACTATAGTAGCACAAAAGATGACAAGGTCTAACTTCCTTGATGCAACACCTTGACATAGTAATCAAGCACAACATAAGCCAAATACACAAGAATGAAAGAGCATGGTGTTTTGGTGGTGAATGAACAAGGAGAAGAAGAATGACCAACAAAAACACTTTTGCCTTAGTTGGATTCATTCGATGCTAGGTGTCACTCTCACAACATGGCATTTGTCTCTATTGTATGCATCCCATTTGTCCATTCCTCAAGCTTCCAAATGTCACAATCCTGTTAGGCCACTTGTCATTTAATCAATGTTGTGAAATGTCATTCAATTATATTGCCATTTATCCCTTATTTACTTATGCCAAATGTCATTACATGTATAGGCTCAGTCACCTTAATTTTCATGTACCAATTTGTCTTACCACTTGACAATTTTTCTAGTCCAAATATACATTTTAATACATCAATTTTATAATGGTAACAATTAATTCCAAGTTACTAATCATAGTTTGATGGACCAAATATTCAAGACATATGCAATTTTTAATCATAACACACCTTTATAGACATTTAATATTTCTACTAGGGTGTAACCTGGGGACTTACAATGCAGCTACCTCCATACCTACTCACGTCTTGTTTCAGCTCACCTTTGGTTCTCACCTTAACCAACCCTCATACTCCTCATTCTATTCTCCAAAATGCAGCATCCAACACACACTTTGTAACATACCACTCTCATAGAGCATATACCCGACATACCACAGTATATCAAAGTACATACCCTATGAGAGTGACATGTTAGAACAAACACATTATCTTATTTATGGCATCACATATATCATAAGATCTTCAAAAAATCAACCATTCTCATTTCATTCACATTGTTTCATTACAATTTATAACTCATGTATAAACATTACATATAACATTACATATTATGCGAGAGTTTGCAATTACATACAAAATGGTCAACATGAAATGGGACACTAGACTAAAATACTCTAGATAGAATCTTCAAAATTAGCTTATCAGACATTTGAGCCATTTTGTCCCTACAATGTAGGTATTATACTTTTACTAGATTACCTTAAAAGCTAGCTCTCCTTTGTACTTGAAAATTAACATTGCAATTTTGACGAGTTTGCGAACTCAGTGAGTGAACCATCGATGTGCTCATTCAAGTCAGAACACAAACACCATAAGTATATAACCAAATTCAAAAAAATATCAAATTATTCCAAACTTGTACACAACATCACTTTTTATCATATTTTGACAAATACATCTTGTACACAAACATTGCATATCACTATATTTGAGCAATTCAATAATTCATCGCAATCTTTCATACTATCAAATCACAACACGTACAACTTATATATAACCATTGGTATAACATTGTTTCAAAGAAATTCAATAATTCATTTTAGTCATCCATATATATATATATCAAGTTGCATATGCAAATGCATATGCGACTTGTAACATCCTGTTACTGTTAGCAAGGGTATTTTGGTCATTGGGTTGAATTGATAGGATTTCACTGTATTCACTGA
>JANIHY010000210.1:14902894-14929324 GCA_027479065.1 Erythroxylum brevipes | reverse complement strand
CGAAATGGTTCCACTCTCGCCCAAACAAAAGCATATATTCATGCTCAAAATCATTTTATCAATGATATGCTTTCATACTTCTCAATTAGTCAAAATGCCATGACCGAAGTCGAGGCATAGCATGCTCAAAAACAATAGTTCAATTCTATCAATTTCCATGATTCTTGCAAGTATATGAAATCGAAATCATTCAATTCATCATATTTAATCATGCATAACATATAACATATATTCATACATAGGCAAGAAATTTGCCTAATCACACAATAACTATAATTATATTACCCACCTAAGATCGCTCGAGAAGTCGACTCACCGGTGTCCTTCCTCTTGCGATGAAATCGGGTCAGCTTGGTTTCCTAAAATAACCAAGTTCCATCCAATCAATATGCATAGAAAATAGTCAAAGCTTGGAAAGCCGAAATAAAGCAATAAAAATCTATATCCGATCTCTTCCTAAAATTCCGAACCTTTCGAGATAAATTCCGAATTTTCCTTTTTCATACATCTCGTAGCCCTTTATTTCTAGGTCACAACGAATCAAGAATCACCTCAATCGGACATCTCCACCAAAAGTTATGCCCAAAATACTAAAAACTTCACTTTCGGACAGGGGCTCGCCACGGCGAAGATCAAGCCTTCGCGACAAGCGTCGCGATGCGCCACGGCGAAGGCCAAGCCTTCGCGGCACGCATGCATGCGTGCGCCGCGATGCACGCCCCCCAACACGCCGCGACGTGCACCAACGTGCACGCGGCGGGCACAAAATTCGTACGTCGCGGCGTGCGGATCGGGATTTCGCTCCCGAACCCAAAAAAATCCTAGATTTTCAACTCTAAGCCATTCCAAATCCAAATGCAACACATCTAAGGCATAGATCAAGTCTTCTACTACCATTCTAACCCATTCTAAGCTTCCAATCCATCCTAAAATCAACAACCCAACGATTTTCCCAATCTTTCCACTCAAAACCCTAAATCATCGTTTAAGCTCAATCCAAACTATCTAACTGTTTAATCCATCTAGAAACAAGAAGAAATGAAGCTAAACATACCGGGTAACGCTCCAATCTGTCGAAAGATCCGAGAAATCGAAATCTCCACTCTTCTTCCTCTTCTCCCTTCGACGGCTTCTCCTTCTTCTTTTCCTCTTCTTTCCTTTCTATTTTCCTCTTCCTCTTTTCTTTCTTCTCTTAACCTAAGGAATGGGCCAAGGACCAATATACCCCTCTTAGTTAAGCCCAAATCCATTCCAACATAAGTAAACTTCCCAAAATGCCCTTACATAATTAAATCCTCTAATTCTCATTTAACCACAATTAAACCGTCATTATCCATAATTCTCTCAATTAACTCAAACTAAGGCAAAATCACCTATTTAACACAATTTATGCTAATTAATATCATATAAAAAAATTCGGGGTCTAACAAGCAACGTACATTCAAATACAACATCGAAGTATTCATGGGATTAATTACATAATAGGTTCAACATACATTTATAGACTTAATTACATAATATGTTCAACATACATTCATAGACTTAATTACATAATAGGTTCAACATACATTGAAAATAAACATTTATGCATTAATGGAACTAATGACATATTTGGTTCAACATACATTCAGGCCTTATAGTTTATTAATAATGTCCTTAATAATAAGCCCCAAAATCACTCCAATGGCTATGCGTAAAAATGCTTGACTCCATGCCATGTTAGTTTGCAAAGTTGGAACTTCATTGACTTGTTCATTTGTTGGAAGTGCTAATAGAGTCGACATGGAGAATGGTTCATTGGCAGTTGGAGCAATGTCTTCAATGCGACGATTTGGCCTATATGGGTCCATGACATAAGCACTTTGTGTTTCATCCAATGTCCGATACTCCTTGAATCGAGCATTAGGAAAGCCCTCAATGGCCAACTTGAAATCATCCCAATTGGTAAAAATATCAACTTTACGTCCAACAAAGACCACATAAAAGTTGTATCTGCCCATATTTAGGTACCTGAAAAGGAATCATGTTATCATCATTCAAACACGCAGAAAAATGACAAACAGTAACAAGTTAGCAAAGCAAGCAATGCTTATAAATAGTCAACTGAACTAACAAAGTCAACACATGATCAAAACAAAGTCAACATCACAATCCCAGTTTCATAACAGTACAAATCCTAGCTTCCCTAGTAAGCTACTATAAAGGTAGTAGCTCCACAAAAAGCATCAAGTCAAACAACTTGATCAAGTCAAATATCATCATCTAGTAGGCTCCTGACATAATCCGGTCTCTGTTCTTCATTGAGATCCCAGAAAAGATTCGCAGCAGGAACATTCTTAGAGAATATCCTTGCAGTCTTGATAACTTCTTCAGTCGAAAAACCCATCTTCCCAAGCTCATCACCTAGCCTCGACCCATGCAGTCCTACAATGGCATCAGCAATGATCCTAGCACTTTCTTTCCCACTGTGAATTGCAAGAACAAAAGAGGCTGCAACGTTTTCTAATACTTCGATATCCCTCATCTTCCTTTTGTCTTTGGTTTGAGGGATGCCGTTAGTATTACTCAAGGAGGCGACAGAACCAAGGACATGGGCTGAAGTAGTTTGGGGAGGAGTTACCGATGGGACTGTTGGATCAAATTGGGCAGTAGATGCTAATGGTTCAGTGTCATCATCTGCAGCATCACCTTCAGTGTCATCAGTCTCAAGCTGAGCAACAACATCTGCAGCATCCTGAGCACCTGCCCCCATTGCTTTGTCTTTCCCGAAGACAAACTTAAGTCTTGGGTACAGTGGGAAAGGCTTGCCAGGAGTATAAAACTTGTTGGGGTGTCCCTGGGAAAAATATCAAAATACGTCAGCATTACAAGACTTCTCATTATTATGATAAGTTAATAAACAAACAACAATTTAAAAAAAATTACCCTCATCCATTCAGCCAGCACTTGCTTGCTGTCTACCTCAACACATTGCTTGCTTTCATTCCAACCAAATCCACTGCAATTTAACATGTCAAAGGTTGTCTGATATTTATCCTTCAACCTCTTGTGCTTATTTTTGACATGCCTCTTATCAATGCTACAATCAGGAAACTTCTCGACCATCATTCTAGTAAGGAGTTGGAAAGTATCAGGCTTAAACTGGCCATTATCAGCTCTGTGACCAGCAATAACTACCTCCTCCATAAAGGTAACAAATGTCTTTGTTTCAACCTCAATCCAAATCCTTGACATTGCACCTAAACCATGCAATGTCATTCCCAAAACATTCCATTTCCATAAATGATTAAGCAACATACATTGAAACATTTATTCAAATTACGCATATAATATTGGATTAAAGGAAATATGTAATGAAGTTAAAACGTTAAACATGGAGTTGGATAGAATAGGAAGTAAGCACAACAGTTGATTTACTCAATTAAACAAACAAAGTACGCAATTTAGGACCCATCTCATTACAAATCCCCAATTCGATAAACGTCACATAAAGTAAAGCAAAGTACACAATTAATGGTTGCTTCTCTATTCCTCAAACATGTTCTGAGCTAAATCCTTTCTCCATTGACTCCATTCATTAGTTGTGACAACACGATCAACCATTTGGGGCAAGGATGCATCTTCCTCAATTGGCTGAACCTCATCTTCAAGAGGAGTGAGCTCTGCAGGATCAAAAGTCATATGCAGCCTAATAAAGTTATGCATAAGGTAGCATGCAAGAATTATGTGAACATGTGTGGCTGCTGCATAAAACGATGGATTTCTGAGGATTTTCTATCTTTTTTTAACAGACCAAATGCACGTTCAATGACATTTCTTGCAGATGAATGCCTCTTATTAAAAAGCTCCTCTAGGTTCCTAGGTGCCCTTCCATCTCTTGCCCACTCTTGAATATGGTATCTTGTGCCTCTATAAGGTATAAGAAAGCCAGGGGCATTGGTATAGCCAGCATCTACTAAGTAGTAATTCCCTATAAACAAATGATACTATTACTATTGTAATTGTAATCAAACATTTCCAAAAAATAGCAAATGTCTGGTGATTGTTATCTTACATACCAATTGGAACTTGAAGTCCATTACGCCTAGTAACAGCATCATGTAAAACCTTAGAATTAGATGTTGAACCCCTCCCATCTAGCTAGAACATAAACAAAGTTTAAGTCCTTATCACACACCCCTAACACATTAGTGCATATTCTCCCTTTAAAGTGAATTACTTCGATAAATCATTATGCAATAACTAACAAAAGCAATTCAGTGAAGTATATATGTATCTTCAACATCTTTAAAGTGAATTTCAAAGATAAAATCAGTACCTACTGCTTGGGACAACACGATTAACACAACACAAACATATATACTTCACACAACACAAGGCATAATCCAATTCCGAAACAATCACATTCAATATATACTTCACACAACACAAACATATATACTTCACCCAACACAAGGCATAATCCAATTAACAAACAATTCAGATTCAATATACACTTCACACAACACAAACAATCAGAAACAACATAACATAATGAAAATTCAATTCAGAACAACATACATACCTGTCAAAAGAAACAGAAGCAACACTTGGATACAACCAGCAAAGCAATGCAACCTATCCCTCATCAACAACCCAGGATTAGTACACAAAAACAAAGAAACAAGTTAAAAGTTTGGAAAGCAAATGTGGGAACGATCCAAAATCCAGAAAAATGTACAATAAAAAAAGACATCAGAAACATTGTGGTATATCCCAGAAATTAATCGAAGACCCAACAAGATGAGGAGGTAAATGATCCTATTGAAGATCTGCAAACCTCAATAATGGCCGACGCTCTCCACGGTCTACAAATCCACATATATAAACAACTAACACTCCGAAGGTCTCTATTTCATAGATTCTTCCTCCATTTCCAACTCCAGACTAGAAACAAATTAAAGCACAATACCAGGTGGACCAAATTTACTCCACCACAGAAATGGAGTCCTTTGGAGGCAAGCACATTGTTCCAGCAAATAAGAAAAGCTTACCAGTGGAAGAAGACTCCTTGCGTGCGAGAGACTTGCCCACCGTGCGACAGCGAAGCGTGGAGAGAAAGCCCAACGTGCGAGAGAGGAGGCTGTCTGGAAGATGGGAAGGAGGACGTGCAAGAGAGAACGAAGGAAGAAAAATCAGAGGAGTGGGGTAATTTGGGAGAGAGCTTGTTCATTTCAGCCGGAGACAGGGACACGACGTCTTTGTCTTTTGGTTTAGGAAGAGACAATATTAATTGGTCCCTGTCTTTCGGAGACAGAGGACAAAAAGTCCAAGACATTAACCAAACATGTGAGGGGGACATGATTATTTTGTTCTATCAACTGTCCCCAGTCACGGGGACAGTAACCATACACAGGGATAGTACTTGCCCAAGGTAGGGAGTAGCCCGGACTCATTTATGGCTCGATCAACCTGAATCAAATTTGATATCCCTAATTCAAGGAGAATCAACATGACTCGATTTTTGCATCTTTTTAATTACTCATAAGTATCATATTTACTTTCACGCGTCTACATAGCCAGGGAGATATGGTGAAGAGAAGACGGTGAAGAGGCGACGAGAAAGTCAAAAATAAATTTGAAATTTAAGCTTTAGGTATATCTGTATATTGATAAATCTTGGCCGATTCATTAAAAATCAACTGGTACTCCAATAAACCGAACAATTTTTATATTAAGAGATTATTCAATAAAACCGAATCGGACAATTGGTCGAGTCATACTATTTTCTATCAAACCAGCCGGTTTAATTTAATTTTTAAAACATTGAAATTTATTAATGAAAGAAGTATGAGTACAAATAAATCTACACTTTTATTTAACACTTGATACCATTTATCTAAAATCATAACAAATAAAACAATTTTTATTAAGATCAAAGAAGAAAATAAATAACATAATTCGACAAATTTAAAAAAAATAACTAAAGTATAGTTTGTTGGGGGTTATAATAAAATGCCCAATCAATGTTAAAGAAAAAATAATATCTGAGAGAAGAAGCAGAAAAGTAATGATTGAATTAACGCCGAACGCAGACAAGGGAGAGTTAAAGTAAGAGTCAAAAAGCGGGTCTTACATTTACACGCCCGAAACAACTCAACCCCGATCCAAAAAGTACAGAAAGATGGGTCATGCTTTAGGCATTTGAGAAAAGTGAAAATTTATTATTCGTGGAATCCACTAGCCAGCCAGCCAGCCAGCCAGCCAGCCAGCCACAGCCAGCCACATGGTGCACACAACACAACACTTAACACAAGTCACGCCAACAACACAGCACTAACACAAGTCACGCCAACAACACAACACAGCGTGTTTCATTCGTAGAATCAAAGCGCCGCGTTTGACGCTTCTTTCTATCGTCTCTCTCTGTAAAAAATGTTTCTCATGGCAAGTGGGGGGAGCCGGAGGGAGGGAGCAGTAGATTAGTGGTCGTAATATTGAGAGAGTAGTACTAGTGGGTAGTCATCAAAAATCCCAACTGTCCTCTTCTCCCGGGTTGGACCCCCCGCATAGCGTACACACGCATACGCAAGAAATGAAAAAGTAAGTGAAAATTAAAGAAGAGAAAAATGAATTGTCTCATCTATCCTCAGTCCATGTCCATGTGCATAGTACCAGCTTCGCCAGGGAGACCAGTCTACCTCCAATTTCCTAAAGTCAGAACCTAGGGTTTTTCTTTTTTGTCCTAAACTCAAACTTTACTCGATTTTCTTTTTGTTGTTTGATCTTTGCCTTTTTTTTTTATATACAATTTGTTTGGATTTAATCGGACTTCTGGAGAAAGCAAAGCTGGAGACGGAACGGGAACGCGACTACAGGCCTTGTATTGAGAGCTCAGCGCAGAGGCCGGGGATTTCTGGTGGCGTTGATCAATGCGAAAGGCTACCGGAAATGGACGATTCGCAGCTCTTTGGAGCTTCCGAGATGGTTCCTGTGGCGGCGAAGCGGGTGGATTCAATCGTCGGAATTGAGACTGGAGTTGCTGCCGGGATGGGTGCTTGTGTTAAGCGGAGGCGTGGACGGCCGCCGCGTGCTATGGGAAGCAGCACTGTACAGCGGCCGCATCCTCCTCCGGCGGAGAAGAGGAAGAAGGATGAAGAGGATGTTTGCTTTATTTGTTTCGATGGTGGCAGCCTCGTGCTATGTGATCGCCGGTGAGTTGGTTCTTTTGACTTCTCCGTTTGGCTGCTAAGAAAATTTGGATTGCAGCCGCCGAAATTCGAAGTTAGATGAAGTGCAATTTTCTTTTTCAAAACTCAAGCTCTTATTACTTTTGTGGTTGAATATGGAAATTTTGATAAGCTGAACGTCGTTGACTTCTATTTGGGAAGTTCTTGACAACAAACAGAGGCTTTAGATTTACCTTTACTCATTTCTGATAGCGTGTTTGTTTCATGATATTGTGCACTCCTTGGTTGGTTAATTCACTTGGATTGATATATGGCAGGGGCTGCCCTAAGGCTTATCATCCATCATGTATCAAGAGGGACGAAGCCTTCTTTCGATCAAAAGCTAAGTGGAATTGCGGTATGTTTCAGTAGATCATATTTTGCATGAGCTTCTTTTTGGCATTATTCTGTATCTCTTGTCCTATGGTTCACATTGAGTTGAAGTTATGTAGTTGGATATATTGATAGGGATTGCTGATGTATTAGTTCTAAATGCAAATACAGTTTCCTCACAAGTCATTTGATGTGTGTAGTGCAAATGATTTAAGATTTTCCAAATAATGACTGGTGGGTTAATTCATTCTGATACATTCTCTTTCTTTTCCCGTAGAATGTTGTATTTCCAAAGTGTTGGGTTCACTCTTTGTCTCTACATATTGACTTACACGTGTTTGTTAGTTAAGACCTAGTTGTATTGGTGTAATTTAATCTAATTCTCATGCAAAATATGTCGTGTTTTCAGGTTGGCATATATGTAGCAGTTGTCAAAAGGCTTCTCTTTATATGTGTTATACCTGTACATACTCATTGTGCAAAGGATGCACCAAAGGCGCAGATTACGTGTGTGTAAGAGGAAATAAAGGATTTTGTGGGACGTGCATGAGAACTATAATGCTTATAGAAAATATTGCTATGGGGAATAAGGAAACGGTATGCTAAATCATATCTCTTCATTATACTAAACCAATCTTCATGGCTCAGATCTGAAAGGGCATGCATGATCCAACAACAGGGAAAATCTGTAATATCCTATTTTGACCTAGCTCTTCTTGATTTTATTAGAGTATCTTTGAACTAGCTGTCTTTTATCACATATTGATGCAAGATTACTTTCTCTTTTAAAACATCATCCCACCTCTCTATAGCAACGTCAACCTTTTAGTAATTAGCCATTAGCATACTGCAATTTTATATGTTTCCTTCTTCCATGTAACTTGCACAGGTTGAAGTGGATTTTGATGACCAAAGTAGTTGGGAGTATCTTTTCAAGGTTTACTGGATTTACTTGAAAACAAAGCTATCTTTAACTTTGGATGAGCTAAGTAAAGCTAAAAACCCCTGGAGAGGTGACGAGTTACCAAAAGTGAAAAATTCGTGGAAGGGAGCTGCTATTATGAGTCCTAACTTGGAATTGTCAGGTCACTCTTTTCTTGTTAATGATGATAAAGCTTCATGTATAGATAAATGCTGGGGAAAGCCAGAGGACCAGTCTAAGAGGAGGAAAACTAGTCTCAAGCCAAATGTTCCCAATGAGGGGACTTTTGGCATTGAAGAAATTACGCCTTTACCTCAAGGCACAACATGGGCTACAAAGGAGCTTCTAGAATTTGTTTCGCATATGAAAAATGGAGATATATCAATGCTATCTCAATTTGAAGTCCAAGCTCTTCTTCTAGAATACGTAAAAAGAAACAATCTTCGTGACCCTCGCCAAAAGTCACACATTTTATGCGATTCAAGGCTTATGAGCCTTTTTGGAAAATCACGTGTGGGTCATTTTGAAATGTTGAAGCTTCTTGAATATCATTTCTTTTTAGAGGAAAAATCCCCCGCTAATAACATTGTTAGAGTAGGAGCTGCTGATGTTGTCAGTAGTCAGGAGTTTAGTAATAATTATGATAATCAGTTGATGACGGGTAATGCAAAAAGGCGTAAAACACGCAGGAAGACAGATGAGCGTGGACCTGTGGCAAATTATAATCTCAATGATTACGCAGCTATTGATGTTCACAACATTGGCTTGTTGTACTTAAAGCGGGATTTAGTGGAGAACTTGTTGGATGATGCTGAGAAATTCTGTGAAAAGGTTTCTGGATCGTTTGTCAGAATCCGGATTTCTTGTGGAGACCAAAAGCAAGATATATACAGGCTTGTGCAAGTCATTGGTATATTGCCTTAACTGCTACCTCTATCGTTCAACAAAATGGAAACAGAATACCGCTATTTTCTTTGAACAGCATATTGTGTACCATAAATTGATGAAACTGAAACATTTCTGTTTTTCTCTGCACAGGTACTAGTATGGTGACTGAATCATACCTAGTTGGCACAAGAACAACAAATATCATGCTTGAAATATTAAATTTGGATAAAAAAGAGATTATCTCAATTGATGGCATTTCAAACCAGGAGTTCTCAGAGGTGGACAAAATATCGTCGGATACTTGTTTTTGTGTTAATACTTCTGATATTTACCTTCCTGTGTCATGAACTTCTTACTGTTTGAGGAAAAGTGTTTAAAATTTTTAATTATTTCTCAATGCGATGTACTGGGTGGCTTTATCTTGTGTTCTGGGTATTATTTACTGTTGCTTGAAACTTCTGTTGGTAGGATTTTTACTTGAATGCCTTACGCTTACTTCTATGACCTCTCAGTCTAATTAAGAATCGAAGAATAAGGATTACTCAATTTAACCTTACCTTATGTTTTAGTATAGTGAATTTGTGATGTGTATCCATGTTGGTGTCTTTTTGGGATCCCAAAAGTTATATTTGGAAGATTCACTTGATCTTAGACTTGATGATTGGATGCTTTGTCTTGCTGTGGCTCACTAAGTAAAGGGATAAAAGATTGGCTTGCTGCTGCCATGAATCTTTTTCATGCAATTAATTCTATCGGGATAATAATTAGATATTTTGTATTTAAAGTTAATTTTACTTGCATAATTATGCCTTTGTGGCCCCTACTAATAATCGTTGAAAGATGTTTTACCTTCAGTGATGATATTGCATTTGCATTCCTGTGTTGGTGTTTCTTGCTGTATTTTCATATTTACTTTTCACATGTTGTATTGTGTTAGGTGACGACATGCATTGTCCTAACCACCTTGTATTATCATATAGTCTCACATTTTGAGCTATAGCAGATTATCTTACTATTTGTTATATCAACCTTTTCAAATTGAATGTACGAGTAAACTCTCGCTCATGATTTTATAATCCTGTTTTCAGGATGAGTGCAAACGCCTGTGCCAAAGTATAAAGTTTGGTCTCATTAAACGGCTAAAAGTGGTGAGTGTCTCTGGTATGCTAAATTCTATTCCGTAGTATGGTTATGCGTTTTCTTGCTCAGAGGAGTTGTTATTTGGCTTTAGGGTGAGATTCAGCAGAAGGCAATGGTTCTTCAGGCTGTCAAGACTAATGATGTGAGTTCATCTCCTGACTATTTCTGTGCACTTATATGCCTGGGAGTATGGTGATGGATTTCAAGTTTTCACGTGGTCGACTAATTACTGTTATCAGTTTAATTTTTAGCTTTATAGTGCTATAATTTTACTTGCTGTTCTCTTCTGAGTTCTCCATCTCTTAATGAATCAGTGCCTGGAAGCAGAGATTTTGCGGCTTAATCATCTCAGGGATCGAGCTAATGAAAAAGGGCGCAGGAAAGAATATCCTTTTATGTATGAGATTGTTCTGCTCCTATCTATTGTTTGATCACTACCATGAGTTTTAGAACGTCTTTATATTGGTTTACAGCAAGGTCCATTATCTTTAGGACAATTATAATGAAGATCCACCTTGGTGTATCTTTCATCTAAATGTGCTATAGTATTCTTTAAATATGCTGACTAGAGCACTTAAATCTCAGTTTATTCATCCATGAATTTGGAGATTTTTGTGTTTGTAAGAATTAGTTTCAGTTCTCTAACACTTCCAACAGTTTTGTGTTGCTCTATGAACTACAAACGGTTTCTGATTGCTTACATGTATTGGGCAAAAAGGTGCTTGTTATTCTCACTTCTGCTTCAACCATGACTATGGGTGTTAAAGTCTCTTTCTCGCAATGAATAGACCATTGGATATGCTATTTGCATTAACCACTGAGGAAGCTGTTTTAATCGATGCAATTTGCCATCTTAATATTTCCTATGTAGCTAGCAAATTGTTGTTCCTTGCATATTGCGGTGTTCCTTGACTGTGCCTCCACGCTTAGAGAATGTGTAGAGAAATTGGAGATTCTAAAGTCACCCAAGGAGCGCAACCGCCGGCTGCTTGAGATTCCTATTGTACATCCTGATCAGCGCATGGAGCCAAGTTATGAATCCGGAGAAGATGGAGAAGCAAATGGGATGAAACAAGGTTCTTACCAATGACTTGTCAATACACGAAATTTATCCCAGCATTTGTGTTTGAAGTTTTAGCTTGGTAAAGTTTTATTGGTAAAAAATTACTGTGTTGTGCAGGTAAATGTTCAAGATCAAGAAATGGAGATAACAATAAGAAGGGATTGGATATTAATTCTTCCCTGGGAGCACTTGATGTGTTGAGTGAGGTTGGAATCATGGAACAAAGAAATTTAGCTGCTACTTGTCAGACCCGGGATATATGCACAGCGGTTTATGAGGATAGAGATGGTACCACTCAGGTTCATGAGAAAGTGAATAACTCCATACCAAGTCAGGGAGGAGAAGCTCTGAACAAAAGTCAGAATTTGCCTAACAATCAAATTGCTCCTGGTGATTCACGTACTGGCTATTCGAGTAGCCATACAGTCATAAGAGCTGATCAATCTTCAGGGTCTGCAACAGCAGTTGTGCCACCACCACTTACTGTGAGAGAGCTGTCAATTAATGATTCTGAGACGAACAAACTGTGGCACTATCAGGATCCTACTGGAAAAATTCAAGGACCATTTCCTATGATGCAGTTGCGCAAATGGAGTACAAGTGGCCATT
This sequence comes from Erythroxylum brevipes, assembly GCA_027479065.1. Classification (NCBI taxonomy): domain Eukaryota; kingdom Viridiplantae; phylum Streptophyta; class Magnoliopsida; order Malpighiales; family Erythroxylaceae; genus Erythroxylum; species Erythroxylum brevipes. Next base: position 14,917,161 of record JANIHY010000210.1, on the reverse strand, counting down.
TCCCCTCTGATCTGAGAGTCTGGACGATAAATGAGAAGCAGGATGATGCCATTCTTCTGACTGATGCATTGATTGGACAGTTCCATGAACAATCCCAGTTGCCACAGGACAAGTTTTTATTGCCACACGGAGTTGCAGCTGCTATGGATGACACTAATAAAAAGTGGGAACAGTGTTTGGGTCAAAACAGTTTTGCTACTTTGGTAGACAACAATAATTCTGATCCCGGCAGGAAGACTGTGGAAAATGATGGAAGTGTCCAGTGTAAAGGTAATAAACTTATGAGAAGTGATGAATGGCCTTCTCTTTCTTCTAGTAGGACTACAGCTACGAGTGTTGCCATGGGTGCTGATAGACTGGCTCAAATGTCAGTACAGGGCTGGGACCTGAAGAGAGGTGTTAGCACTTCTGCCGATCAGGCTCAAGTGTGCAGTTCATTCTTCTCATCATCTTCTTCTGTGAAGCTTCCAGAAACTCCTGCCTGTCATGTAGAGGGTCATGGAAATGAAAATTGTTCTCGGATCTGTAATCTAAATGATAATTCACACAAGAGCAGTGAGGGTCAAACTAGTACTTGGGAAAGCAATGAGAAGCAAGCTGATAGTGAGGGTCATTCAAGCCAATCTTCTGGACGTAACTGGAGACCTTCCCCAAAAGATGATTCTTCAAGCAGATGGGATTCCAGTTCCAAGCCTAATGGAAAATCCAAGCAGAATCAGGAAATTGACTTATCTGATTTGCCCAGTCCCACACCAAAACAAAGCCATCCAAATTTAGAAGAGCAGACTGCTGAGGGTAAACAGTCCATTGCATCAAATGCTCCAGTCCTGGAATCAGGTCCCAGTTGGAGTACTACTTCCAGTTTAGTGACTGGTGGAGCTCAGCTTCCTGAAGTAGCTGGTGAATGGAGTGGTTATTCTTCTGCTCCTATCAAAACTCCTGTTGAAGATTGGGATTCAAATCTTGCAAGTGCATCTTCATTGAAACCAATTGAAGGTGCCAATAATCATGCTGCAACATCGACATCAGGAATTGACCATTTCACTCATTCTTCCTCAGCCAACCTAGCAGTTGATTCATCTGGTTGGCAGCCAGTTCCAGAGTCCAATGAGTTCTCTCTAGTTGATGAATCTGTTTCAGATCTCTTGGCTGAAGTTGAGGCAATGGAGTCTCTTGGTGGCTTGCAGTCCCCTACTTCAAAAATGAGATGTGCGGAACTGACACAAGATTCTGATGATGATTGCTTTAGTCCTGTTGAAGGGTTTAGCCCAGCCCTTGATCCAGGAAAGAGTGATGCATTTAGCTCCACTGGAGATATTCAGATGCCTTCTCAGATTACTGCAAATGACGATCCACTCGGGCTCAGGTTATTTGACATGCCTTCACATACCACTGTAACAGATGAACCAATTAAGGTATCTCAGGTGCCATCTAAATTGATGGCAACTGATCAACCACATCCACATAATGCATCTCGTGGGCCTGCTCGGTCCATTGTGATTGGCGAACCAATTTGTGCATCTGAAACGCCCTCATCTTTGGTAGATGAACTGCATCGAGTAGCAAACATGCCTTCCCAGTCAACTGTTACAGATAAACCTCTTGAAATGTCTCAAAAGCCATCAGAGTCAAGTTTATGTGATGAAGCGGGACAGATGTTGCAGGCGGAAACAATTGTTCCTCAGAAGAACTGCAGTGGACAGTCTTCAAGTGGTCATGTTCCGGTTAAGAAATTGGATACTGGAACAGAAATACGGCCTCCTCCATCATCAAGCGTTAGCGAAGGGGACAAAGTTTCAGATATGCATCCTTCCGCTCTCTTCACTGTCAGTCAGTGGGAAGCAAGGTCTGATGTCCAAAATTCTGCATCACCTAATGAAGATACTAGGAGTAATAATGCCATGGGAATTTGTCTAGGAGGTAAGAACATGGATTGGGGAGCTGGGCATGCTAGCGCTAATGCAGCCAGTTCTACAGGGAATTCCGGTGGATGGGGAAACCAACCCCGGTGTGGTGGGGATAGATATGGAGGCACAAGAGACCATCGTAATTATCAAGGAAGGGATTCAAGTTACGGGAGAGAGAGGTCTTACGGTTGGTGGAACAGGCAGCCGTTTACCAGCGGTGTTTCTTTCAGGTCTCCACCCAAAGGGCAGCGAATATGTAAGTTCCATGAGAGCGGGTTCTGCAGGAAGGGAGAGTCATGTAGTTATTGGCATCCGTAACCATCTTTCTTTGGGTGCAGGTCATGTCATTCTGTAATCATTCATCATTTGTATGGGGAAATTTTGCCCTTGATTTCAATTTAACTTACCTGTAAAAGCACTGAAAAAGTCACCACTCACACATATTTGTTATAACAGCTGCATTGTTGCAGTTTGAGGCTCATTCAAATTCACCGTCCTGTCCTCTAGTGTAATTTAAAAGAGGAATAGAAGGGGAATCTATATAAAATCAATATATATTGTATTAATACTTGTAGTTAATATTGGGGGGCCACTTAGCCTTGGCCTATTCCAACCCTCCATGATGTTAGGATTTACTGACTTGGTAGGTAGTAGATGCACATATCCCTCATATAACGTCCGAGGTGAACCATTTCTGATTTAAATTGATGCCTAAGCTGTGAATTCAAAAGAATCTATTCATCTATTTTATTACAGTATTGTTTATTCATTTAATGGAAATTCTATTAAACTAAAAAATGGAATATTTCGAAGCGACTCTCTAAATCGACCAAATTCAATTCTCGAGGCGCCATGAGACTATGAGAGTGAAAGCGATTAAGCGACACGTTTAACCCGTTCTTCAGAGCACACGACGTCGTATAAAGTGCCGATATCCCCGTACAATTCTGTAGTCGGGGGGGTTACCGAGATTCGTCGACGTGATGTCCGAATGCTCGCCAACTCTTTAAAATACCAAAAAAGAAAAGTTTATATTCATCGATCATGGCCACCCAGACGTCATTCCTGTCGCCGTCGCAGAGATACGCCGCCGGAGCATTGTTCGCGATCGCTATCCATCAAGCTCAGATTCATCAGACCCGCCCGCTCGGCTCCTCACCGGAAGATGAGTCTCCGGAGAGAGAAAGAACCAGTAATAGCAGCAGTAGTAGCTCTGACTCGGTCTCCGAGGACCCTGAGCTTTGGGTCCACGAACACTCGTCCTTGCTCCGACCCGTATTCAGGTCCTCCTCTTTTCTTTCTCTTGCTGTCTCTTTTATATTCTACGGGGATCATGCAATTTCTCTTCGCTGTATGGCTTTGTCTAGCGACATTTTGGTTTGGTGATAGTTTATGGCTTTAATGGTTAAGTTTGGTAGAATTTAGGAGAGAAGTTTAGTTGCTAGGGGATGAGCTGATACTGGTCTGTCGAAATTTTGTCCACGATTATTGTTGAATTTCTCTTGAATAGGTTTCTGGGCATTGATCGTATTGCGTCATTTGCGTGGCCCTTTAGTTGCTATGAGATGAGCTGATACTGGTCTGTTGAAATTTTGTTCACGATTGTTGTTGAATTTCTCTTGAATAGGTTTCTGGATATTGATCGAACTGCGTGGCTCGGTCTCGAGGAGACATCTGGTTCTTCACCGGCTAATCATCATATTGGAGCGGTACGCTCTTTTAATTTCTTTTGAAATATAGGTTTCTTATACCTGATTTTCTTTCTTCTTTTCAATTGAACTACTGCTAGTTCATGAGGCTGCTTTCAGAAGAGAGGGATGATAATTCTTCTGAAAATTTGGATAAAGAAATAGCATTATCGAAAGGTGTTGATGCTATGGAAGAGAGCATGCGAAAAAGTTCTGCATCTTCCAAGTTAAAGAAGGATAAGCAACATGAGTATGAAGATAAATGCCGTGAAAAGTTGTCGTCTGGGGATGCTCAATCAAATCCTATATTAACTAATCAGTCAATGGAGACTGCACCAGAGAGAGAGGGTAACCTCGTTGACATAGTTGACACAACTGTCAGATCATGTGTGGCAGTTGATGAGAAGCCAATGGAAGAGGAAAGAATGCTAAGTTATGAAAGAAAAGTGACAGTTCTGTATGAGCTTCTTTCTGCTTGTTTAGCTGACAGGCGTGAGGATAGTAAAAAATGTACTCGCCGTAGGAAAGGCTATGATGCCCGGCATCGAGTGGCTCTGAGATTATTGGCAACTTGGTTTGACATCAAGTCTATAAAAATGGTCTGTGAACTCGTACAAGTCATTTTTCAACAGACATTCCAAAACTTCACTATTCTTTGTTATATTTTCAAGATTATATTTGTAATCTGACTTGAGCATTTTGAGTAAATAGCATTCCGTAGAATATTTTGCTGGACTTTGTACATGGTGCAATTAATAGTTAGGTTGTAAGCGCATAGGTGTTGGACCTTACTGTGTTTTTGATATAAAGGATTTACTTGTAAGGAAAATGAAAAAAAAAAAGAAAGAGAAGGAAAAAAGGAGAATCAGAATGATTGGTACATACTAAGATTTGCTAACAATCTAGCACTCAAAGAATTATAGATTGTCAAGCCGAATTTTACATGTGCATGTATTCTTAGGATGAGGAAAATCTTTCATTGCAGGATGCCATTGAGACTATGGTTGCTTGCTCTGCAATGGCTGTAGCCAAACAGGAAGAAGCAAAAGAAGAAGAAAGCAGATCATCCGAAAGTAAATGGGCAAAATGGAAACGGGGTGGTATCATTGGTGCAGCTGCAATAACTGGGGGAACTTTAATGGCTATTACTGGTGGTATAAGCCCCTTAAGTGTTCTTTCTTTCCCCTGGGATTAATTCTATTTGTATTCAACTTTAATTCGTTTCTCATTAGTTAAATTTTCTTGACTGAATCAGTTTTCATTTCACATATGGCAGGATTGGCTGCCCCAGCAATTGCTGCAGGATTTAGTGCTCTAGCTCCAACTTTGGGCACTCTTATCCCTGTGATTGGAGCTACTGGATTTGCAGCTGTTGCAAGTGTTGCAGGAACTGTTGCTGGTTCTGTTGCTGTTGCTGCTTCATTTGGAGGTGTGTGATTAGCAACATTAAGAATGTTTCTATCTTGAGTGATTAGATTAGATTTAGAATCTTGAGTGATTAGATTAGATTTAGATATATAAGGACTAGGAGAAGACCTCTTGAGACATTTACTCTGGTTCTGCTTATCTTCATTTAAATTACAGCCTAAGGGAAAATTTGACTGATCTGAACATCTTGTGTCGGTTATGCATGATAAGACATGCAAAACTTAGGCATTTCTCTTCATCAAGAATGTCATTGTAGCATCATAAACAGAAGTTGATGTTTAATCTAGTTTCTGTAATTATTTGTTGACTGCTTGATGATTGCACAACCCAGCTGTTGTTTTGGTTGATGAATAGAACAATTTGGACGCATTGGGTGATCTTGTAGGAAGATATATTAAATTGCTGAATAGTAGAGTTCTGGTCATCAATATCTTCATGTCCTTTTTCTGTTATACTGTCAAATATGTGTAGTGAACCTCTTTCATGTCATGTATTCTATATGGTCATTTTTTTCTTCTGTTTTCGTGTACTATATTTTGGTAGTTTAACAGCTTTTGGTCAAGTGTATTATTAGGTGAGAGAAGATTTCTCCCTTAATTTAACATCTTTCTGTTGATACTTTTATTTAATCCAGCTGCTGGAGCTGGGCTTGCAGGGACCAAAATGGCTAGGAGGACTGGAAATGTTGATGAATTTGAATTTAAAGCTATTGGTGAAAACCATAATCAGGGTGTAAGTTTTTGCGGTGCCCATTACACACTTTTGGATTAGTTTTTTCTTGTATCAAATTACTGTTGGAATCATAGAGTTTGATGTGATTTTTGATTGAAATTTTCCACCAGCGGTTAGCTGTTGAAATTTCAGTTTCAGGATTTGCCTTTGATGAGGAAGATTTTATAAGGCCTTGGGAAGGAATTATTGACAATTTGGAGAGGTAAAGTGACCTATACCATCTTTCAGTTAAGTTGTCAAGAGATTTCTCTCAATCATAACTCTCATCAATCCCTTTCTATGATTAAATTAAATTGATTGTAATAATCACATCTTAATATGTTAGGGCCAATGATAGCAATAATAGTAAGCCTAGGATATGGAGGGTGTATTCACGTAGAAAGAAGAAGGGTGATGTCAGAGTTAGTTAGAACATGGGCTGAGGTGGCACAAGGAATAACAGAATGTACGACAGAATGTACGAGGGGTAGCTAAGAGGAGGGGGAGTGAGGAGAGAAGGCATTCAGGAAAATAGAAGGGAAAAGAATATTGTGACAGAGAGAATCCATTTCTCCCTGAGGAGCTTCTTCAGCTCTGGTTAGAAGGTGTTCTAGTGAATCACCTTGTAATACCCGTATATTGTCTCTATTATCAATCATCAATATAGTAAATCTCTAGCATATTCAGCTAGAGTCCTAACATAATATATCTGTGTTGAACAGTAGATTCATGCTTGCCAAACTTGGCTTTGTTCTGACAACTAGAGAATATTTGTTGCTTTATTACATCTGGATGCAAGTAACAGGGATGTAAAGAAGTGTCGTTGTCAATGTTACTGATGGCATTTCTTTCTTTAATTACTTCTCTCGCCGTTTACTGGTTCTTTTGTTGCAAAACAGAAAATATATTCTTCAGATTATATGCACACTGGAAAATTAGTTAAATATATATAATCTTGCTGACTAATAATTTTTAGGTATGTGGTGCAATGGGAATCCAAGAACATAATTGCAGTGAGCACTGCAATTCAGGATTGGCTTACTTCAGGTAATGGGGTTTGGAACTGATGGCTGTTTTTCTTCTAAAAACTTGATTTGAGGATTGGAGTTTTATCTGTTTTTGACATTACAAAATTTTTCTGCAGGAATTGCTTATGAATTGATGAGGCAAGGCGCAATGATGACAGTGCTTAGCACACTTTTGACAGCATTGGCATGGCCAGCCACGATACTTGCTGCTGCTGATTTTATTGACAGCAAATGGACGATTGCTGTTGACAGGTTAGCTTTTCTCTGTTGGCTTCAAGCAGAATAATTAGATGGGAAGATAGGAAGAGTTGCCTTTCAATTGCATTCAACTTCAATTTTTGAACGTCATGGGCAGCCTAATTTCCCTTTAGAAAACACTCAGATCTATACTGTGATAGCAACTAGCTACTACGATATATTCCTTGAGTTCTAAACTAGATCTTATTATTCCATTTCCTTTTCAGATCAGACAAAGCAGGGAAGCTATTGGCTGAGGCTTTATTGAAAGGATTGCAAGGGAACAGGTAAATAACCGATAATATGGTAAATAATGTTGTCATTCGATTGCCACACTGTTATTTATAAAATGATTTGTGAATCTTGTAGGCCTGTTACATTAGTGGGCTTTTCACTTGGAGCTCGAGTAATTTTTAAGTGCCTCCAGACTTTGGCTGAGACTGAACATCATGGTAACTGTGATACTTTTTGAAGTTAGGTTTAGGGTGCTGTAACTGTCCTAAACTGGTCTTTGTACTATTCTTCTGAATTTTAACAGCTGAAATTGTAGAAAGAGTTGTTCTTCTTGGTGCACCCATTCCCATTAAGGATGAGAAGTGGGAAGCTGTAAGAAAGGTATTGGTGGTTATCCAGTGAAAACATTTTCTTGTTTCTTCGTGACTGCTTGTATTTTGTTGATGTTTCTTCTAGGAGATGCTTAGATGCCTCTGTCATTTCGCAGATGGTGGCTGGAAGATTTATAAACGCCTACTCTTCAAGTGATTGGACTCTTGCAGTAGCTTTTCGTGCAAGGTATGCTCTGAATTCTGTTGCGGTATTTACGCTGATCTGGAGTAATTTCAAGTGCATTTCGTATGTGGCCTTGTTGTACCCTCATTGAAATTACCTGGTGCTCCCAATATGTATACTAAATTTTAAGGTCATAGCGGGAGATTAGTGTTTGGTCTTTGAAAATAAGCTCATTTACCATTTCTGCTAATGATTGGTGTCCATTAACAGTCTACTTACCCAAGGGCTAGCTGGAATTCAGCCTATCGATGTTCCAGGAATTGAGAACGTAAGGACTTGGGTTTCCTTTATTTCATTCTCGCCCTTTAAGCAAAATGTTTGATCCTGTTGGAAAATTGTGATTTATTAAGAAAAGCTGTTTTTATACAGGTTGAGGTTACTGATCTTATCGGGGGACATTCTTCGTACCTATGGGCTACGCAGCGGATATTGGAGCGACTTGAACTGGATGCTTATTATCCTGTTTTCAGGACGTTCCCGGCCCGTCCTAAGTCCTAATACAGAGTTTATACAAAATCTGTGTAGATGAATGAACTTCTTACAGCATCACTAACCACTTCCAATTTCACTTGACCAACTATTCCATTCTCAAGATTAACGACTTGTATTCCGTTTTTTATTTTATTTTTTATTTACCTTCCAACTGAAAGCATTTGCTGCACTGTAGTGTATATATATTGTTTTAATAATAATAGCGTAACAAAGTGAGAATAAGATTATTTACGACGACTAATGCTCAGTAGCTTTATCCCCCAACCTCTTAATTTCATCCATCTTATGATCACTTGGTCCTGTTTTGAGATTGGAAAATTGGAAAGAAACTACCCTTTTCTGTCCATAAAGCTCTATTATATGCGTCTGCACTCTGCAGTGGTTTCTCGGTTGGAAGTTACCGAATTACGCTGCTAGACCTAGACTAGACTAGTTTATGTTTATCCGTAAATTTCATTTTTCACTTTCACTTACAACTTAAAATTAAAAAAAAAAGAAGAAAATAAAAACAAAATGAAGAGTAGAAGAGAAGAGAAGGACAGAAAGGGAAAATGAAAAAGTGAGTGCGTCCGTGCTTGTTCTAAAATTAGGGACGTCGGGTGGGCTGCTGCTTCTGAATCATCCTCCCTAACTAGCAAGTACGCGTGAGACGGAGAGATAGAAGGCTACGATGGATACGAGTAAAGGTACAGAATCAGACAGCGGCGGAGTAGGCGGAGCAGGAGGTGGTGGTATCAAGGGGAAATCATGTAAAGGATATTTGTATTACTCATCAACCCTCAAATCCAACGGCATCAATCCCCGCTGCGTTGGTATCCCCCGTTCTCTTCCTCAGGGTCTGCTCCTTTCCTTTTTTCTTCCCTGTTCCTCCAATTTTATCCCGCTTACACTTAATTCTTTAATCTTTTTATTTATTGTGTATGACTGATTGGTTGAATTGGTAGCTGTTAATAATAATATGTTTGTTCATGTCATATGGATCTTTGTAAAACCATACCAGTTCCTAGCTACATTGTGGGGCAGTCTGAGGTTGAAGCTTCTCAGGAGGGCCGCACTCTTACGGATTTCTACTATGCTTGTGCTGGTTACTCTGTCCATGTCAATGATGATAATAAACATCCTTCAACTGATCAAGAGCATCATGTCACCAAAACGCAACTCCCTGTTTGCGTCGGCCTTGAGGTTATCTCTCTTTTTACTTTCCTTCTCTATGTTACATATATATGATGACTACGTTTATCAGCGTGTCTGGATCGTTACCTTGATATGAAACTCATAATTTCAACATTTGATTTCCATGGATTTTTTCTTGCTTAAATTTTACAACTGCAATACTTGCAATTTTCACCAACAGACAAAGTTAGGTTGATTAGCATCCTTTACATACATACACCTTCAACATCTCTTTGAGACTTTTCACTCATCTATTCTGTTTTGCAAGAAAGTTTATTGCAACTAAAATGGTGATTCTACTCAATTATTGAGAGATTCCATTCTTTTAAAATTATTGTTTACTGTGATTTTCAGTTATTCATTGATAGACTCCATTCTCTTAGAATTCATCCTTATCAATATATTTAGTTTTCTTTTTTCTTCTTGAGGTAAATATAAAACTTATTGATGATAATCAGAAAACGTTACATCACGAATAAACTTGTTGGGCTTGTCATAGAACTAGATGCCCAAGCTGGAGTACGAGCAATCTAGTTCGCAAATCTCTTAACAAATTTAAAGGACAATAATAGATTGGATAATCAATATATGTAGTTAATTCTCTTATGTTTTTCTTATATTTCTTTCTCGAAAAGATTACACAAAATTTTATGCGGTTCTCTTATATCTCCTCGTACTCACTGCCATTTGACTTCTTCCTTTTTATGGAATAGGTTCCAAAATTTAGAAAATAACTGGAATCCAAATTCCTTTAAGAAATCATTTCTAATTTGCAAGGACTAGAAAGAAAAATCTCTTCATTGTAAAATTTGTTGGGTTGGAATCCATGTGCTTTAAGTTAAATTTTTGTTTTTACACTTGCGTATCTGATTATTATTTTTATTGAATCAATATTTTGGTCAAATGATTTATTTTTTACATAAAATAATTCCAACTCTTCAACTATTTTTGCTTAGAAACATTCCAACCATCTGGAATTCTACTTTACTGTCCTTCTTGATCAGCCTTTTTTAAAAGATTCAATGTAATAATTAATAACCATTTTAATATTTGTTATGGTTGACATCATTTTCATCCTCATAGTAACTTTAGACTAACAATTTTTTGCTTGGATTTCTGTGTTTCTGGATATAGATGGATAATATCATGTTTGAAATTTCAACTAGAGGTTACACATATTCATGTATCTGCAGTTAACACGAGCATGCTTTATTTCTAGCCAAGGGACAAGTTTGTCTCACTGGCTGGCTTGCAGTATTTATGTTTCTTTTATGCCTTTAACATACCTTTTCTTATTGATAATTTGGGAAGATAAATCTTCTGCAGCTTTTAGTTGATAGAAGAGTTGCTGCTTCTGATAAGGCTTCTGCTCCAGCCCATGTTCATAGTAGAGAAGGTAAGCAAAATATTTGTAGTTTATGCATTCTTTCATGGCATGTAGACTTGAATGTTGTATGGCCCTTCTAGAATTTTATCAAATATGATAGTGGCATGTGTGTTATGAACGGCTGCTAGTTGTAAGTTGAGTTCCAATGCCTAATGCTCTACATAAGTGATATGTAACGGATAATCTATCTGCGAATAAACCATTTGTTGTTGGGAGAATTTATAAAATGACACTAGTGCTTAACTAATGCAATCATTTGAGAGAATTGAAAAAAAAAAGACCATTCTTTAACATAGAAAATTAATGTTCCTAGGTCATCATTGGAAGACTGATACCTGATCTTTTGTATATAGTTTGGCTTTTAACTGTGATTTCCACATTATTGATTCTGTTGCCTATGTACTTTAGCGTTCATAATCCATCTAAAGTTTGTTGCAATCTTTTCTTGAAGATGGTCATGAGCATACATTTCCTCAGCCTCAACCGCATAAATCACCAGCACACCCCTCAGCGGATGACTTCCTGAGTAGGTAAGTAAATAGTTATAGAAAACAGAGTAGGGTGTATATTACACCAAATAAATACAGTTAGTTAATGACTGACTTTAATGAAAAATGCAGGTTTACAAGAAATGCAAACCTTGTTGCATCAGGAGTAGCCAGAAACGTGAGGAGAGTGGGGAATTACGTAAAACAGAGTGTGGATGACATATTATATCCCTATCGAAGGAGACCTAAGTGAGGCTGTTGATTCTGAAAGCCTGGAAGAGGAGGGATGGGTAGATCTTTTACCAATTCATCAAAACATTTCTATTTTTCTTCTAGATCTATATCTATGTATTTTTAACCTAAAAACAGGGGCCTGCACCCCCTCTCCTGTCCATTCTCCCCAACTAGTTAGAATCTACAGAATGGGATAGAGCTGCATTTTCTGCTGCTCCTCCATGGAAACGCATGCATTTGAAAGTAGGTGTAGGGTAATATTTGCATCGTTAATATCGAGCGAGCCCAGTTGAACAGGAGGTGGGGGAATAAAGTCATGCTTGGTACTTTTTGCAATAACATAGTTTGAAATTAAAAGCTGTACCTCCCAAGCATGTATTGTTCGAATTAACTGATTCTTGAAGCTGATTTTCATTTTCTGGCAATCAAGACAAGATGCCAATTGTTCCAGTTCCAGGGATATCGGGTAAAGGCTCTTTTTCCTAGGAATTAATGCCTTAAACTACGAGAGAGGTTAGCCTTAGAACTTCAACAAGTAGACTACTGACTAGATCTGGATCGTCTTCATTCATAAGTCTGTCCGTCCAACACTTCTGCAGAGCATCCACCTTTGCTTTTATACAATTCAACTAATTTAATTTTAACAAATTAAAAGTATACGAAAACCGAAAGCCTAGGCCAATCAGGAATGATATCCTTTTCGTCAGTGCCCTCAACTGCTACAGTAAAATGTTCTTCACTGCTACAGCAAAACACTCTTCGTTGCTTCAGCCTTTGCAAGCTATTAGTTTGACTATGGACATTCAACTCCTACCAAAGACTGCCCCGCAATGGCAACGATCTGACCCTTTGTGCGACGACCTCACTTCTCAGTCTACCGCTGGACATGCTGACAAAAAAGTCCGGATCCGTGAAAGGGAGGAGGATCCGCCCCCTCCCACCATTGGCCTATTTCTCCTCCCCCTAAGTTTCAGCGCAGCAGTTTCTGGGTAATCTCACATAGATGAGGCAGAAGAATTTACCTGGCCAGATGAGAAATCCGTGGAATTCGAGGAGGGCGACATCACATTGGTGGTCGCCTCCATAAGCGCTGGGCTACGGCGATCGTGGTCAAATTGTTGGGCCGCCGTATCAGCTTCAACTTGCTCAAACAATGATTACACTCCATGTGGCAACTCATAGGTCCGATGAAAATAATTAATTTAGAGAATGATTTTTTCTTGATTAATTTTATGCAGGAAGTAGACTACCTCAACACTCTTACAGGTGGGCCGTGGGTGATCATGGGACACGCTCTTTCTGTGCAGGCATGGAAACCTTCTTTCCGGCCATCATCCGGTGAGGTCTCCCATGTGATCACCTGGGTCAGGTTCCTTGAGTTGTCGGCGGCGCTCTATCACCCGTCTATCCTAAGGGCTCTCGGAAACCTGATTGGTCGTACCATCTGCATCAACTCCACTACCCAACAAGTACAGCGCGGCAGATATGCCAGAGTGGCGGTAGAAATTGATTTGAAATCACCACTTTGTTCCCTGGTGGAGCTTGATGAAGAGTGGATTAAGGTCGCTTACGAGGGCCTACCGCTGATTTGCTTTGCGTATGGCCACACTGGACATGAAACAGAGCTTTGTCCTCAGAGGCAGTCGACTCCTACAACACCTGCCGCTCCCTCCGAGCCCATCTCACCGGTTGCCCCTTAGGAAACTCACTCACTGCATCACCCAGCAGATTCCCCATCGGTTGAGCCCCCATCCACATCAATGACTCCAACTCCCAATGACCTTTACGACCCCTGGATCCAAGTCCAGAGGTGTAGTCCCCGTACTCCCAATGGCACCAAGACGGGACACGAAAGGAGACGTTTTGACAACAACGTGAGATCCCATGGGTCGCGCTTCAGCCCACTCGCCACCGTCGATGCAGCGACTTCCACCCCGCTTCCGCCTCCAGCGTCTTCATACGTTCCCGAATCTTCTCGTCCTAACAGAGGCACGCCCAGTGGGAAGACAACGTCGCTCCAAGCTCCTGGGCGGGCTCCACGTGCGACTGGGTCTTCCTTTCAGCGTGGGCCGCTCGCCCAACAGGCTAGTCTTGGCCTCCCCTCCTCCAGCCTGGGCCCGTCCCCTTCCTTTGTTGAACCTGTCTCAACGTCAAAATGGCCTCCCCTCCAGTCCAACCCAGCTTCCCCCAAAAGCCCCTAGCCATTTGGACAAGGGCCCCAAGTGTAGCACCCCACTTCCGACGAGACCCGAAACCGATATCCAATGTGATAACCGAGCCCGTGACCCGCGAGGGTGGCGTACTAAATGACCATTACCTATTAAAACTTATTATAACATTTTCTTTTTCTTTCAAAAACAATAGAGTGCGCAAAACAATCATTAATTCGGCCTAATTATAACAAAACATTTTCAAATATAAAACCATTTCACTGATGAAACAATTTCAATTATTATTCAACACTCATTAGTGCTCAGTCACTCTATACAATTACATATAAACAATTGAGCCTACTGAATACTAAATCAATACACTAATGCAGACGTGGACGACACTGATCCCGACCCGATACTCTCTCTGGCTAGCGGTAGACATACTCCCGTTTGTCTAACGGGGTACCCTTCATTTCCTGAAAAATAAATGCAATGTTGGGTGAGTTTGCGAACTCAATGAGAAACCATCATCGATGGTTCACCCAACTCATG
>JANIHY010000210.1:14691228-14703302 GCA_027479065.1 Erythroxylum brevipes | reverse complement strand
ATACGAGTTTTCAAAGGTAGTAGATGTTCTAGTACGCCACCCTTGCGGGTCACGGGCTCGGATATCACCGTGGATATAGGGTTCGGGTCTCGTCGGGTGTGGGGTGCTACAACCAGCCCTACCCGAACCTCCCTTTCAGGTTGTTCTCGATTGAGTCTTCAAAGTTGATGGATGGGGGATGGACGGAGGAGGCGGTGGGTGCGCGCTAGAGACGTTGGCTCCCGCATCCTGTAGGTGGTCGGTACGTGGGGTTTGTGGTGTCGAGTTTGTCAGTACGTGAAAGCGCGAGCCTTGCCTCGCCTCGATATGGGGAAAAGGATGTCTGTCATGTCCAAGGGCCGTTGGGTGAGAGGGCGGACGGCGGGTACGTCACTGAACCTATACCCAGGGATCGTAGCCCGCTGCTGGAGAGTCAGTGGTCACCGGTGTAGGAATAGAGGAAGATGCTGGCAAGGTCGTGTCTCGAGGGGCTGGATCCTCTCTCAAGGTGGATCGGGTGGTGGGGAAAGAGGCGGAAGCATGACTAACCATTCCGCAGGTGAGGCAAATGGTAGGTAAACCTTCGTACGCAACTTTGATGATTTCACCGCCCAATTCAACGACGGGTCGTAGTGGGGAGCTAATATCAAGCTCAACGGCCACCCGAGTAAATTTTCCCCTTTGCAATGATTGGGTATTTTCATCAATTTTTACTATGCGTCCGATGAGATTGCCCAGAGCTATAAGGATGGCCGAATGATACCGAGCCACAGAGAGTTCAGGAAATCGAACCCAGGCAACGATATGGGAGATGCGATCGGTCGAGAGTCGGAAAGTGGAGGTCCATGGCTGTACTGACAGGACATGTCCAGCGATAACCCACGGGCCCTTCGTTAGAGATGTCAGGTAATCGTCAATCTCTACGAAGTTAATAAGGTAAAAGTCATGCTCTAAATCCACAATTTTCATGGGTCCCTGGGGATTCCACATAGCTCGGATTCGAGCTTGCAAGAGAGAAAATCCCAGTCTCCGACCTAAGAGCTTAACCACGACTACCTTTTCCCATTTTTTGTCCAGATTGGCTCTTAAATTTTGTGACAATTCTAATCCCACCCACTCCAAATTCGCCTTGCACTTGTTTGATGTCTCCGTCTTCAATTGCTAACAGATCTTCGTCGGGCCATGCTACTGCAGAGAGCTGGGTGGTAGTCCCCGTTATTGCCGCGCGATAACTAAGCTGTGTAGGCGGAGCGATAGTCGACGGGGGAGGAGGGTCCTCCTCTCGCTCCCGCAGTCTTACTTTTTTGGCGGCGTGGCCAGTACTCATCTGAGAGGTAAGTTGAATTTGCAGGTTTGGGGGAACGCTTGTGGCAGTGGCTGTGAAAATCATTGCTGGTTCTGGGATTTCTACCGAGGGTGTGGTCATGATCGGCTAGTGATAGAAACCCAGAAACAAGGCGAGATCCCGATGAGGGAGGGAGCACCAGATATTCGATACAATGTCGCAAAGAAAGGTCAGTTACTAGAGCTAACTTTTTCTTTCAAGTTGAAAAGAAGGATTCGGATTCTTCAAGTGTTGCTTTTTTAAGCATTATACTTGTTTGTAATTGGTTCTTGGCTTAGGCTGGATAGGTATTCGTGCCTTGACATTGCTCTCATCTAGTTCCTGCTGCTGCGGAGTGACTTTCATCATCGTCCGAATTATAATTGTTACCACTGTATCACCCTGCTTAGGCTGGGTAGAATCCTCTATTGTCTTCAATTTGTCAGCCTCCCCATTTTTCACTAGTTCCTCCTGTCCTCCATGTTGAAAGACCTTTCCAGTCTGATTGTCACTTCTTATTTGTCGGAGTTGGTTTCCAAGGATAGGATAAGGGATGTTCCTTTTCACCATATTACCATACTCGCCCATACACATTACTTTAATGTTGTCCGGAACCATATCCATAATGTGGTCCTCAATGCACATTTTCGCATAAACAGTGCGCTCCATGTTTGCTGCTCGTGTGTCCATGCTCACTGGTTTTCCTTATGTAGCTAGCGATTAATATGAATTCCACAATACTATAACATTTTAGTTCAAGAAAACACCTGGTCAGTTATTTTACAACATTTATTTGTATGGTGAGATTAACTATAAAACTTCTTTTGTTAAACAACATGATGCACGGGATTAGGAGACTTTGGATTGGATCCTAAGAGATTTCCTCAACTTGTTTTGGTTTATTAGACGGTAAAATGGGCTCAATCACGTTCCAAATGGGTAATGAGCCACAAGGACTATTGATCTAAGTTATTTTCTTAGGCAAATCATAGAATACTTCAAATTTCGACATTAGGGCCTTGCCTCCGATAATGACTTAACTTTCAAGAATAACAAATGTTTTGGGAAATATGTCCATGAACAAGCAGAATCCTGTTAGCTTGTGGCTTCCGTAATTGAAGAGCCCATGCAAAGAGACGACTTTCATAGCTTTCTGGACCTTCTTTTGACGGAATGGCTTTGTTGGGCAGAGAATAATAATTAAGGCTCCAGGCCCAACAAAGCCATTACATGTGCTATCTTAATTGTATTCGACTGAAGACAAAATAAGAAGCAATGATAATTTTACAGAAAAGAAACCGATACTGTTTATACTCTGTGGAATGTGAAGTCTCATTGAGACCTTCAGCTCGTCTTACATTGCCTGCCACCAAAATAATCCGTCTCAGCTCCAGACGAGATAATAAGGATTTGTAGAATTCCAAGCCCCTCTTCTCATCACGTGAAACGTACTAATCTTTTATCTCAGGTTCTTGGGCCCTTCATTGGCCAATGCCTACACGAACACGCCATAGATTTTCGTATCTGGCTCTCGTAGTTTGCAGGTTCAATCATTAACAAAATGATCAGCACGAAACTAATAGCTTCGACTGAAACAACTATTTACTATAGCATTCTGGACCCACGAAAGTTAATCAACTCAAACTTGCATCAGTCTGAGAAGGTGAAGCCAAAAGCACAGGAAGAGTCCAGGTCAAAAAGTCAGGGTGGGGTGGGGCAGAGTCACCGGTCACGATGATTTAGTAGTAGATAACGTTTTAATGGGGGGACTAAACTAGGAGTGCAGTAGACTTTTGTATTTGGACTATCCAAGTGGAATTAGATACTCAAAACATTGTTTGGAATAGAGCAACTATCTTATTCTATCCACCTTAGTCGACGTATACAGTACCCAATTTTTCTCTTCTTGGTGAAATTCTTCTTCTCCCAACATAGCCCGCATGCTTCCTACTGCATCCATTATCATCATCGTCTCATGCTCTACTTATTTGATGGTCTTCGACTCCCTTGTAGTTGTAAGGATATTAAATGCACCAACGATTCAAATGGTTCAATCCTTTTTTGTTTCAACTCTTATATCTCAAATTTTTCATTTAGTTGTAACTTTCTTTTTTTTGTCATAATTTATTAATTTATTTTTTTATTTTTGATCGTAATATTAGAATTTTTAATTTTTATTTTAGCACATTGTTTTTATGATTATGTGATGTTATTATGTTTTTCAAGTATGAAATTGAATATCTTGATAGAGAAAAAATTAATGCTATAATATTATGTTGATTAGAGGATGAGTGCAAAGGGCTATGTGTTAGTTTCAATAAATCAAATCCTTATAGGCCTCTAAGGACATTAAGAAAAAGAGCATCTTATTGTACAAGTTGGAACTTTGGAGTGTTTTAATAGACTCTTGCACATCGACCAAAACCCCACACAACTCTACCTTCAATACGTTCTCCCCCCTACTTTGGCATTGCCGATCATGGACGTTTAGGTTGTGGTTGGAAGCTGGTGGGAGACAGCAATCGAAGTGATTGCCACGCAACAATAAATGTAAGAGAGGTGCCAATTCTGAAGCTTAGTGGCTTGATTTGGGAATTCCTTTTTCATCTTTGGAAATTTTGAGCAATTACTTCAACCTAAAACGGAGTGATGGGAAGCACGTGGATGGCCGGTTCAATCTCGTGATCAAGATAAGATAATGTTTACTTGTTACTTCAAAAGCAGTGGCCCTAACTTCCATTTCTATGTTCCAATCATTTCTTGCGTTTGGGTTATTAACTAAACATCATAAGAACTTGTGCTTGGGTTTTTCTATTTTGTTTGAATATGTTGTATGGAGCGATTCACATTTGAGTTGACCAGACGAGGAGCTTGTTGAGAGAATTCGCTACTGCTTCTTGACATATGGCATTCACTTAGTAAATAACTAACTACAATATTTAATAATGGTAACATCGCATTCCCTTGTAACTTTGACTCTTTATCTTATCCCTGAGGTAAGTCCCAGTGATTAATCATTAAGTATTCTTTATACTTCTGAAAATGCAAAGACTGAAATCTTATATCTATCTCTCGCAATGTAATATAAGGTTCTATTGATTAATAGATTCGATTGACTTGATACTGAGCCTAGTTCGATATAGGTTTGCGGTGACAGTCCCACAAATCTCTTCTTCAGATTTTTATTTTTTTTCTCCCTAAGGAAGTCATTTGAGTGGAAAATGGGTAAATGGGTAGGACAAAATGAAGTAGGAAGACGTAAGTTTCTCGTCTAAGAGGATTTTTGACAAGAAATTCGTCTTTAACTTGTGTCATCATTCGTGATCCTTGGAAACTCTGGCTGGTGTTTTATGCTTCACTACTTCCCTAACTAATCTACCAACTACGGAACTTTTTAAGAAACCACGGAGCACAAAAGCTAGAAAAACATGTTTTTGTCGATTGTTAAAAATGTTGGAGAAATCCTGAAGCCCGAACGACCAGCTTTTGCTCATCATTTCGATTGGACGATGGATGAGATGCCACCAAACTTTACCAGACTTTCACGGCAAAGAGATAGTATTTACTTATTACTAACAACGTGCACCATCTCAATAAGCCTTAACTAAAATAAGATTATAGTCTGTCATGGCTTAAAGGGTTAAGCTTGAAGCCTTTATCAAGCATTAACGACTCTGGTTCCAGCTCCAACAAAATTACGTAAAACAAAAAGGTTTTAAAAGAAACTTGTAGATGATGCCACGCAGTTGGTGGTTGAGCTAGCGAAAATGGTTAATCATAGCACCCAATTGATGTAAATTAGCAATAGTGTGTTGCCACGTCCTCTATAGACCAATTGCCTTCATTTTTCCAACTTGTAGCTTACTTTGGAGACTAAAGTCTATTAAAAGACAACATACATTGCACGAATTTCCATATCAGGTTTGAAATGATGACAGATTTTGTTCCAGGATGCTCTCTGCAGATTATAAACAGGAAAAGAATTGGTGAAGACGTTGTCCCCAGAACACGGCCTCCTCCACTGTTGATCATTGTTGTTGTTGATCAGAAGCCATTTCCAAACGTAAAAGGTTTTCCCCTTCCGCATTCTCTTCTAAAGAAGGCAAACGAACGTACTATCCCATTTAGGACTAGAACAATAAAACACAGTTGTGAGGAGGCGTTGGTCCAAATCAGCATCAATAACAATTAGGTGCTGTGAACTCTGAAGCTGAACACCACAAGTATAATCTGAGCCGCTGGAATCAAATATGTCGACGGCTGAGATATCACAGAATGCGTATACCTAACGCCACATGTACATAATTTCCCATGCTTAGTGGTCGCTGGACAGTAGTAGACACACACCTCCCTAACACTCCAATCGTCATAATGTTTTTGCTTTCCAACGGCCACCCAAAAGAAAGGTTGGACCGTTTCAATACAACCAATAAAGAAGATAAATTAAAAACCCAAAAATAAAAATTAAAAAGGTATTACGAGAAATTTAAAAAAATTACTAAATGACATAAAATTATTTAAGTCTTTTCTAATAAGTTACATTACCTAGCAAGCCTACGTCCTAACGACGCACCACCAAGAATTGTACACTAAAAGGGGACCGAACCTAAACGCGAACCGGGTTCACCGGTTCCATAATCCTACCCTCTCGAAAGTATACTGCTTCCAACCTTGACTCTACAACCCGTCTAAACTAGCCAATACCGGAGGAGGCATACCGGGTTTAACTTGGCCGACCACCTCCTTCTTTTTACGCATCTCTAGCACTTTCCGATGGTGGTTAGAATGCATTTCACTTGAAAAAGTCGGGCTACAAGCCGGTCTATACTCGGGTAAAAGCCGGCCCGATTTGTACCGGACACCACAAGCATTGCATAGCGTCTTGGCTCCGAGCGGACCGGCTCTCCACTGCGGAGTCTTCTGAACGCCGCAATGGCTGCACCGTCGCGGCTGCTGCTGCGCTCCGCTTCCGGCGCTAGCAAATTCAAATGCCGGCTTTTTCTTATACTTCTTAACCGGGGGGGTTTCGACGCAAACCGGTTCGACCGATTCGGGGCTCGAGCCGGGATTGGTGCAGATAAGCCAAGGGCTTGAAGGGCTCGAAGAAGACGACGAAGAAGTGGTGGAGCTTGACGATGACTCCGTAGTCAGCGAAGGTGAACCAGAAAACCAAACCTTGGCGCCGGTTCTAGTACGCTTGCTTCTGGCCTTCGCCGGAATTGGAGTCTTAAAACACTGCTCTGTCAAAAGCGGTTTTGCTGGCTCTGGGTTGTCTTCATTTTTTGCTTTCGCCGGAAAAATTCCGGCAGGAAACGGCGTTGAATATTCCGAGTTGGAATCTTCCACGAAATGAGACAGCCATTCAAGGCTGGCCAAGTCATCCGCCTGTAAAAATGAGGCCTCTTGGTCAAAAATTGTACTTGGCAACTAACATACACAGTTCTCACACAGAAAAACACGAATAAGAAACACGAAAAAGCTGTTCTTTTGGGTAGAAACCGTACAGGGACACCGAGTTCACTCGCTAAAACAGGCACAAATTCGTCTTTTGCAGAGATATTGGTAGCCAAGTCGCCACTTTTCTCGTTCAGAGGTGCTTCTTCTTTAGGAGAAACAGAGACGGTAAACGATTTCCCTTCTTCTTCAAAGAATTCCTCTTCGTTCGAGAAGTCCAAAAGTTGGTCGACGAAAAAATCGTCAGAATTCGTGCTGTTTTGCACATTCACGGGCCACAAATCCTCGAAAAACCCTTGTGGGCTGGATTTCATGGCCATCTCCTTCTCCTTTCTAAAACTGGTCTTCAAAGCGGCTTCAACACATTCCATTTCTGTGTGAACCTGAACAACAACACAAAACCCAGAAATTAAAAAAAGCATAAAAGACGCAAACTTGAAAACAAAATCCGAGTCTTTTCGTCAAAACTCCTCGAACCTTGAAAAGAAACTTATACCTGACGCGAAGTGGATAAGAAACGGAGAGGAGATGAAGGCGCAGAGGGGTATTGGAAAAAATGGGGCCGATGGTAAAGCATTGAATGAGGGATGAAAATGGGTGAGGGCTAATACTAAAAAGTGCCCGTCTCTTTACTATTTCTTTTTTCTCTTTTACTTTTTCTCTCGCTTCTAGATTACATATACTGCAGTACGTATCTGTATACCTCTGCTCTATTTATTCTATACGTTTTTGCAGTTTATAAGATAACGTGTGCTGTTCATAAATATGTAAAGTTTCTAATCTGAATTTACGAGGAAACTCGCCTTGGCCTTTTGTTAAAATCCAAAAATAAATAAAAACAAGCTTCGGCACAAATCTTAAGGCCTGAACGATTCTGAACTTTGTTTTTATTTTGAATCAAATTTTTTAAAAAGATTCGGTTTCCATTTGATCATGGTGTGCTTATTTTCCTTTTCTCTACGGAGTACGGGGTGATATCCTATCAAAGCCCTGGGAAACTGCCCCGACTTTTTAATTTTTGTTTCCTTCAGCTTTTGCTTTTGTTCTTCCTTGTGCCCTCACTTTTCCGTTTTCTTCACTAATTAATACCGTCGCAGTTGCTTACCGTTTCCATTCCCTCTTTCCCGCTTATTCCTTTCTAATTTGATTTCATTAGTAAGTTACAATTTAAAACATTTTGCTTTGTCACATCCACGATCCATCTCTTTTTATATTTCCTTAAACATGCAAATTATGTCATCTATTTTACCAACCCTTTTCTTAATAATAAGAGTAGACTACCTTCTCTAAGCCGATACAAATTCGGAAGAGCCAGACTTGTTGACCAGTTTTTCTAGTTGGTAAAGAGAAATGCACTTTGACAACTTGGAACTATTACTTAATGTACGGTTAAAAATAATTATTTTACATTTATTAAGCTGATGCCGAAATATCGAGTTAAGTGTAGAAAACAAATTAATGGCAGAAATGAGATGTCTATCCAATTTGAAATGTTTCAACGAATAAGTTTGAACTCACAAGTGAAAAATGCTGTGTTAACTTGGACAACACAGCATGATTGACGGTAATCATGGAAGCTTGGGACACTGCCATGCCTTCTAACTTCTAAGGAAAGGGTGGGAAAAGTGAATACACAAGGCAACGAGTTGGAGCAGCTTTTGTCTCCGTGTACCCAAACTGGCATGATTCCTCCCTCTTGCGTGTCAAAAAATAAATTAATAAATAAGTTTAATTTTATTATTCTATTTAATACTTTTGTTTCGTACATCCCAAAAAACAAAATTCATTACTTGACAATTAAAAAGAAGAATTTAAAGTATGAAGTCTTACTAAAATTGGATTTTACGATAGATGTGGGCTCAACTGGGTTCCTTGCAACTCGCGCATTATCTTAACAGAGCTGCAAGGCTTGTGGAAATGCTCAAAACACAACTTGCAAACACATTAATGGATTACAGTTATAGTCTCCACGTTATTACTGCCAAATTGTAACATTACTTCTTCAAAAACATATCGCTTCCTCTCAACGTAAAAACTTAAAACATATGCTTGGGTGTCCAAATATTCTAAAAACATGGAGAGAGAGGAAAAAAAGAATACGATAATTTCACAACGGAAGAGCAGCGTTCGCATACATAAAATGCATGTGTACGTGATTCGATAAACTGGAGGGATAGAAATCCAGGTGTCCTCAATCATGTCGTTTTCGGCAAGCGACAGGTCTGCTGCTTGTTGGATTGCTCCATGTTCCATGTAAAATTTTTATTTTCAAATTTGAATTTCGAAATACATGGATCTTTTCTCATTTCTTCGCAACTCTTTATGGCAAGTCCCGACTTTTGAATGTGCCGCGGAGACGCCAACGAACATTAGCGTCGAATTTACAGCGCAGCCCTCGCATCGCAAACTCAACTCTTCATTGACTTTTCTTTATTCGGGACTCCCTTTCTCTGTTCTGGCTCCCCCTTAGTAGTTAGCCCCTTTTCTCTCTTTAATCAATTAGTTCAAATTGGGATTATAAAAACATTCTATTATTTTATAAAAATTATTATATAATAGTACTCAAATTGTTATCATCATTCGAAAAGTTTTAAGCAATATTATTGGAAGCCTTGCAAAAAAAAAAATCATAATTTTCAATTTATTTTCTCCAAATCAAACATGAGCTTAAATCTATTTTTCCACCAAATATCTTATTAGTTTAAGTTGCTTTATAATTGCACAACATGAGATGCCGTTTGGAGAAAGGGTTGACGGTCAAAATTGTACGGGAAGGCCTGTTAGAGGGTGAGGAAGTACGGAATCTGAATGAAATTTCCAAGGACAGAATTTGCTGTTGCTATGGATCTTTGACGATCAAAACAAAAGCGGTGGTAAAGCTTTTAGTTTGAGGGAAGTTTCTCAGAGGGAAGGTGACAAACTACATTCATACAAATAATAATTATGATTACTAATGATTTCTTTTTTTTTTCCAAATGTCATATAACTTAAGTAATTAAAAATGAATCCTTAATTACTTTCCAATATCTCTTGAAATGCTTTCAAACCCATCCAAGGGGCAACTTATTCATTTTTACATATAAAGTCGCATGCACGATATATGGGCATATGCGCAAAAGAAGTTTCAAAATTGATGAGCGATTTCGTTTTCAAACTCGTTTAAATCATAACAAAGCTTCTGAGAAATTACGGAGAGCTTTCATTGCTCCTTCCTTATCATAAAAAAAGGAACAGTCGTTGCCTTCAGATGATGAGTCTAAAAATCATGAGTTGAAGCTAATAATTGGAATTTAAATCAAATTAAACAAGATGTATGTGTTAATTATCATAAACAAATCATATTTTGTTAATTATATTTTTCAGTGTTTGACAATTTTAAATCAAATTAAACAAGATGTATGTGTTTAATGATCCTTTTAAGATTTTATAAGGCTTGAATCACCCCCAAGGCAAGGGATGCGGAACATGTAGAATATTTCCTGGTCAGAGCATTATATTCCGTGACGATTGGGGAACAGTGAAGTTTTTAAACCGATCATGCAAAATTCAAAATATGTGGATTTTAGAATCGTTATCAAATTGAAGCCAGGGCAGAGGGGGCAATGGCAAGTGGAGTGACGGTTGACTGGTACGGGAGGTTCGAAGTCGTTCCCGGGCATTGAATCTTGAGTGACACTCGTATTGATATACACTAACACAATGGCCCATCTTGGTGGCGCTTACACTGAAAATCATTACTTCAACAGTGACATTGTGATTATTATCCACACCTCCACAAAAGTTAAATTAAATGCATTTGTTGCCATCGAAACGCTTAGAAAAGAAGTTTAAATTAGATGAATCCTCCTTAAGAAGTTTTCGGTTACAAACTATGATTGAAAATCTGTTCTACAGGGGCGTAAACTTTGATTTCCTCCACCGAGCCCCTAAGGTTCTATTTATGACCATTTTAGATTTACATGTTCGTATATCCTTAGCTTCTAACTGTTTTAGGTTGTTCCCTTTCTTTCCATAAATAGTATCTCTTCCATTCCTCTTTTATTTATTTCCTGTCAGCGTCAGGTAATGACATAAATGAAACAAGTATTGAAGTAGTTGTGGCCAAGAAGAGCCAAGGCCAATGTAAGCAGGCGTGCTCTTAGATTTTTCCTTTGACGTCTAAAACAACATGTTTTCTCATCCCGAGCTTCGGGAGAACCAAATATCTTTTTCTTTGTGGCTCAAATTTGACTAGAAGATTTTACCCACATACTACGACAAGTAGTATACGGTAGTCTGGCCCTCGCAACTCTACATCTTATTACAAGGTACAAATTTTACTTTAGTACGTTATTGCCAAGGATTCTTATTTCCTTCTACTTTGTCATATGTCAAAATTAGAGTTAAAAAGTTGCAAGAGAGATATTACATTAAGTCAAACTTGACATGATCATATAATATTGCTAATCATATGTGTAGGCCAAAGTTAAAACTCCTAATCCTTAATCACATTACAAGTAATGTATTAAGGCATCTAGCTTGAATAACCCGATCGCGTAGGTGCTATTATACGCATTTTTTATCATCCTTTAATGTTTAATTCACTTACACACATTTTATAATATTGCCCCTAATTTAGGGGTTGGTTTAAACTTTAAATGGTTAACATGAGGTTTCCTTACCTTTAATTTTTCCAAAGGGTTAATTACGTAATAAAGTTCAAACTTTCGTTAATTTTTTAATTATAGTTCGAGTTTTAAAAAATAATAATAAAATGTCTAAATTTTTAATTCTAGCTCAAAATTTAAAAAGATTTTAAAAAATTTTCAATTCTAGCATGACATTATCTGTTGTACCCTCGATGTCCTCAATTATTTGTTTTCTATTTATTCTTTTGATGCTCCAAATTAGTATAGCATTACAACGTACTGTATTAGTAAGCTTTTCATTTTTAGTTTGTTCTCTTAATGGTCATAGTGTAAAGGTGTCAGGACTGCGTAATTTAAAAATCAAGTAATGAGGGCGTCAAGAGAATAAATTGAAAACGAAGAGAAAAATTAAAATCAAAGCGTAAAGTTGTCAATACTGAGTAATCTAATTTAGATCATTTTTAAACAGTGACGTCATTTTTATTATGTGATTAAAAATGTCGTTTCATTAATCTTCATTTGTTGTGTTAATTTTAGCTGACGCGTATTAATTATTAAATTTTATGAAATAGGTCGCAAGTCACATTAAAAAATCTAACAAAAACACTAATATCGAACTTACGACCAAAAATTGAAAGTCTTAGAGGCTAAATTATAGCTCGGATCCTTCATAAAATTTGTATTCCCAT
>JANIHY010000210.1:14674878-14686115 GCA_027479065.1 Erythroxylum brevipes | reverse complement strand
TATAAGAATAAATAAATAAATATTTTTATATTGTTATATAAAATAAATAATAAACTAAGTAGTAATAGTAGTAAATAGTAAAGTTAAGCAGGGAAATATTTAGCCTAAATTATTAAGAGGTAAAAACTACTTCAAAATTTAGGTTAAATATAAAAAAAATATGTTAAATGACCTATGGGAACGATAAGGATATCTTTATACGAGATCTTTGATTTGTATCTTATTATATCAAAATTTTCTATCACAAGTCATGACTTTAATTGTTGGATATTGAGAGTCCACTTTTATAGGAGATCTTCATCATGGATCTACTGAGGGGACATATTAATGAGTTTTGACACTACATTTCAACCCAAAATTTTAAAACATTAGGTTTATGAGTTATTTCTATTTATATGTCCTTTACTAGTTCTATCTCTTTCTAATGTGAGATTCCTATTTACACTTGATATCTTAACATTTAATAAATTTTAAGAGAGTTGTATCATTCTTGATTAGCTTTCTCCAATTCTTCTTAGGTCTTTCTTTTTTCCTTCTTATAGTCGTTAAATACAATCTTTTAGAACCTTCTCATTGGAATATATGGATGTCTCCTCTTAACATGTCCAAATCATTTACAAGGAAGGAAGTGTGAATTGCTTGGAGCTTTCAAAGCACACAAAGGGCTTCTAATACAATGAGAGAGAACATGACCTCTTGGTTTGTAATCAAAAAGAAGGAAAAGAAACGAGTCCAAATGTCTTACCATAATTCTCAAGTTAGACAAAGCCCATTACTTCCTTACATATCGTGCAAGTTATGTCAAATTTATATTTATTCATAAATTTTTTATGAATAAATATGAATAAACTAAGAGTTTGTAAAACATAGAAATTATTTAATGTCCTTTATCTTCAGACACTTTTTTTAGGACTAGTATGCTAAGTTTATCAACACCCCATATCTTTCTTTCTTTTAATCTTCCCCCCAATATGTTTATTGATGCCATGTCTCCAACACTCTATCATAAGGAAATTCAAAATTTGCCAACATCTATAAAACAAATAGTTACCTCGATATTTTTCAGCTAAACAACATAAATTATATAATATGCAAATTTGAAGCAATAAAAGCCAAATTACCCTACATGGAGAGTACAATTAATAAGAATCTAGATAACATAGCCTAAACAACTTAATGGATGAATAAGCCTAAAAAACTTAATGGATAAATAAGATACTTTACACAAAAAAAACATCAATTGATATTTTGATAATCTTAATAATAAATTACCTAATTCAAATTTAGCTCCATAGTGTTTTATTAAAGATGATTTAATGTTTAATAAAGTTAGGTTAAATAAGTAATATCTAAAGTTATCTTTAGCTAAAGTCATTTGAAATGTTGTCAATGTTTTTTAACCCTTTTTGAACCTTATCGTACAATGCAAGTTTTGAGTTGCTATGATTTCAAAATTAATTAGCAACATAGTTATTTCAATTTGAGAGTAGAAAGTGAACAATTTTTTAGTTATTATGGCAATTTATGGTGTTAAAAGTTGTAAATTTCATGTAGAAATCAGGTTGTATAATCTTCAGTAACCTAACAGGAAGTTGAAATTAGGAAGAATAGATAAACAATCGTAGCAGTGTTACCTAATCATCCTGCTTCCATCACAATACAGAAACATTGAAACATTTGAAGATAATTTTCAACTACAATAACTACTTTGCATGAAATAAAGATATACGTAGATTCCTCACCAAATGCATATAGACAAGCATGTAATTCCAACTGAAATTAAAGTTATTGATGTTAACTAGATCTATAATATTGTTTATGCTTGAAGAAAATAACAAATATGATTCATATCCATTAGTTTTAGCTTATATGTTTCACAAGTTCCTTACACAATCCAAGAAACAATTATAGATTATCGAGCTTCAAGGCCACAATTCTATACATCCTCCCTTCTACACAAGGAGCATCAATTAATACGAATAGATTAACCGAGTTTCTTGAATTCTTATTAGAAAGCATATGAAAACTAGGTACCATACTAAAAGCAATGGTTGATGAGAAACAAACTCTATATTTTCTCGAATAGAATCCCAGGGCCTGCCCTCTTTAAATGCTAGAATTTATGTAGAACAAACACACTGATCACAATTATCTGGCTAAAAAATTCACTCTTTAACAAATAAAATCACAATCACAAAGGTGATCATTTTCTTAATAAAGAGAAGAAATATCATTTAATTGTTCGAGAAGACATATCGTATAGGGGAGAAAGATGGTGGGTTGAAAGTAGGAAAACGATGGACAAAGAATGAGCATGCAGACGAGAGAAAGATGGTCGGCAAGTGATGGCTAGACAATGAGTGTGCGGATAGGAGAAATGGCCAGAGAATGAGCATGGGAGACATTTCAAAGATAAGTAGACGAGTTAGGTTTAGGTTTAATATTTATTTTATTTTATTTTATTTTATTATAATATGATATAGGCTTCCATTATAGTGACATTTCATGTGTTACTAAACATAACTTATATGGTTTAACATATCATCTTTGTTAACAAAAAGATTAAAGTTGGGCTATTTTTGCAAAAACTTGAAAGTTTGAATATTTTATTGTCACTTTTTAAAGTTCAAGTTAATTGGAAAATTATGTAAAATTTAGGATTTTTTGGTAATTAACTCTTTGTTATTACATTAATCATGCCTATATCCTTAGGTTCTAAAAAGTTTGAGGGAAAAGATGTAAAGAAATGTTCTATATTTCAGGAATCATATTACATATACATTAGAATTATTTATTTTGCCAATTCTAAATTATGTTAATTCATAGATTGGACCAATAGATTAAAAATGTACATATAAAAATTCATTCAAGAAGAATGTGTCAAGAGAAAGATAATTATTTTGAGAAGAATAAGTAAACTACTCCTATTAATATAATGCATGTTCAAGAAGAAAAAGCTTGGTGTAATCAAGTTACAAGGCTATTATAATGTGACAACTTCATGGTTTATAACTTACTTTTTAATAATAAGTTTCAATTGCAATTTGACTAATAAAGAGAGAGCATATAAGAGAGTAATCTTTCAGTCATTGAGTAACCATCTCTATCTTTCTCACCTTTCACTTTATTTATAGATTTAGAATTAGGCATTTTCTCATAGCTGACAATAGAAATTTTTTAGAGTTCTCCAAAGATAGAACACAACAAAGTAAATGGAAGAGGGAAGCACTAATTAGAGTAATGGATGGATAGTCAAGTTGCTGAAAGTAGAGAACTTGAGGATTTGGACTCCATTTTAACTTCAAATGCAAATCCTAAAGTGGGATCTAGAGGGAAACAACTTAAACTAAGATTGAATTCACCAATGACATCTATGGGAAGATCATTTTATAAAAATCATAGTTCACTTGGAGAAGAAAATTCAAAATTGCTTTGTAAAGAATTAATTAAACTAACCAAACTATAGTTTTCTCAATAATTTATTAAACCATAAGTCTACAAAGAAACCATTAGGTTTATTTATTGGAGTCTAAAAAAAAAAAAAGGACCAAATGAAGATGCTTAATTGGAGTTATCATTTAAAGAAACACTGAGTAAGGACAATAAAAAAAGATACAAAACATTTTTCTATTGATATTGGGCTACACCAAGACTCTTTATTAGGCCTCTTTTTGTTTGTAATAGTGATTGATGAGCTCACCAAGAATATTCAAAGGGATGTGCCTTGGTTTATATTGTTTATTAATGATATTGTTTTAGTGAATGAGACAAAAAAATGTGTTAATGTCAAGCTAGAACTTTAGAGGGATACCTTAGAGTCGAAGGGCTATAAATTGAGCATGACTAAGAATAAGTGTGTAGGGTGTAGCTTTTTGGGCCATAGGGTGGCTACAGATATAGAGGTGAAGATTGGTTCAGCAGTTATAAGATAAAAGGAGTGCTTAAAGTATTTAGGATCTATCATTCAAAGCAACAAAGAGATTGATGAAGACATAGTTTATTGTATCAGATCAGGCTAATTTAAATAGAGAAGTGCATCAGGAGTTTTATGCGATAAGAAGATACTACTCAAGCTTAATGGTAAATTTTATTATTTAGCATTTAGGTCGATGATGCTCTGTAAGATGGAGTGTTGGTCCATCAAACATATGCATAATCATAACCTAGTGGTGGTAGAGATGAGGATGATTTGTTAGTTGTGCAACCTTACTAGAAAAGATAAAGCTAGGAATGTAATGATAAGAGCAGTGCCGACCCTGCACTTGCCCAGGGCCCACCATAATAAAGGCCCCATCTTCAATCATAGTGTAATAAGTGTCAATTTTTGGAAACTAGCTTTCAAGAGGGCCATCTTTAATGTATTTGCATTTATTCTAGAAGAGTTATAAATGTCAGAGAACATTGGAAGCTTCCCAAATTGTCTTGGAAGCTGTTAGTGTATTTACATTTATTCTAGAAGAGTAATAAATGTTAGAGAATTTTGGAAGCTTGCCAAATTATCTTGGAAGCTGTTAATGTATTTGCATTTATTCCAAAGAGTAATAAATGTCAGAGAATGTTGGAAGCTTTCCAAATTGTCTTGGAAGCTATATTATCTCTGATAATATAGCAGCTTCCAAGATTGAAACTTAATACAACTAATTCCAAGGTTAAGTTAACATTATTAACTTTCAAAGTTAACATTAACTTGTTATATTTATAAATAGTTTTGAAGCATTTAGGTGTATTTATTACCCTTTAATTTCTTTATTTTCATTAACATATGAATCTAAAATACTCTAATTCAAAAATTGGCAGTAAACAATTTTCACGATTATGTCTTCTGAGTTCCGAGTGATAATTTAAAGGTAAAGTTTATAATTTTTAATGTATTTTTAGCTTATTAAATATTTGAATATGTTATAATTAATTTGTAATTTGTCATTAACGTGAACATTATATTAGCATTTTAAGTCATAACATTAATATTAAATGATATTGTATTTATTTATTTTCTCCTTTTTTATTTTTAAATTACTTATTATTTATAAAAATAATTAAACATTAATAAGTAATTTAATTTTTATAATTGTAATTTTCATTATATTTTGCAATAAGTAATGTAATAATTGTTGCATTTGAGTTCTGGTAGAGTTCACAAAATTTTAGCGATAATATGACTAAATCAAATAATTTAGGTTACTTAATTCAAAGACTACATAAATGGTTTCCTTTATTATAAAAATTCGTATGATTCTATTAAACATGTTGTGATAATAAAATAATAATAAAAATAATATTCAATCATTTCCACAACTTACAGAATAGGATAATATTTGATTTGAGAAACATAGAATATTTAATAACTTAGAATATAGTTTACTATATTCTCTCCTAAGTATGTTAATTTCTTGTATTTTTAAAAATGAGTCTTTCTCTATCATTAAAATTTATTCTTTGTTTTTTATTTTTAATATTGGATATTGAAATTTGTTATTTATTTTTTTCCTCTGTCATAGATATAATACTATTGATATATTTTTGTGATATATTGTAAAGCTATTGGTGTTTGGTTGCGCCTGCATACTTCTTCTAGTTCGATATAGGTGCTTTTGTCCTTTTTTTAGTCCAATTGTGTTTATCATTGGGTTATATTATGTTACTTAAAAAGCATTTATCTGGAAGTGAAAAAAGAAAAAAAAAACAAGCAGAATAATTGATAGAATCCCAAAAAGGAGCAATTAATACATTTTTTAAAACAATAGGCTCCTCTAGTGAGAGTCTCAAGAAAGTAGGTGAAGGTAGTTTTGAAAAATATAAAGAAAACTTAAGTGATGAGATTCATATTCATAAGGATATTAGAAATTTGAGTGAGCATGATCATGTAGCAAATGCATCCACTTTAGAAAATTTAAAAGTAGATGAGCAAGTAATCCCTATTTAGATATTTATAATCCTAAAAATTAGGATAATCTTGATTATAAAGCAAGAGATATTTTAGTTGAAAAAGGGTTTGTAAGATAATTGAATCTTGTTTTTTTTATACAATACCTCTCGCCATTTTTCATATTCTTATTATTATAGAAATTTGAGTAATGAAGAGAGTAGAGATAGAAAATGACGAGAGGTAGGAGAGAAAACTTCATGAAAATCAACACCCTTTCTTTGGTCAAAACCACGAATTATGTATCTTGCCATGTACCTTTTATTTTCAACCTAAAGATGCATTCCTTAACCTTGTAAATCCACTTGCAGGTAATGAATCGCTCGAACTTATGTAGTTTAACTAAATCCCATTTCTCATTCTTGTTAAGACTCTCAAATTATTTTTGCATCGTAACCAATCACTTATCAAAATCTACATTAGAGATGGCTTCGAAATAACTCTTAGGTTCATCATATTAATTAGTCTCCTGTGCGACTATCAAGGAGCATGTAACTAAATCACAATTATAATTAGAAAACTTGGTAGGCATTTTTGACTATTTGTGAGCATGATCTCTTGCTTTAAGTGGTTGATGTTGAGGTTGAGATTACTATGGTCAACTTATTTAAACTGTCTCTTCTAGTTGATCTTTGTTAGATTGAGATGTGGAAGATTACACAATATCACCATCAAATGATTAGACACTAATTTCAAACTCTACCTTTTCCTTAGTACCTTCAAGAACACTTGTAATAGATGACAAAATGCAAGCGTATTTTTCAGAAGATAATAAAACATTTTCATTAAAGGTTACATCTCTACTAAGTATAACTTTACAAACACTAAGGTCAGGACATCATAAGCGATAATCTTTAACATTAGAACCATAGCCTAAGAAAATGCACTTTTTAGCATTAGGAGATAACTTTCCTTCATTGATATGAATATAAGTAGGACAACGAAATTTTTTTAAATTAGAATAATCAATAGAGTTATTGATGCATACTTCCTGTGAAATTTTTCTATCAAATGATCTATGAGGTAAGCAATTCATTAAATAAGTTGCAGTAGAAATAACTTCAGCCCATAGATGACGTCGGTGTGATAGTCAAAAGTGGAGAGCATATATCGAGGTTTTTCTAGTAGTCTACAGTTCATCCTTTCTGCAACACCATTCTATTGGGGTTTGCCAACTAAAGTCTTATGTCTAAAAATGCCCTCTTGTCTGGAAAAAACTTCAAACTTATGTTCACCAAATTCAAGACCATTATTAGTGCAAAACTTTTTCCCCTTTTTCCCAATTTGGTTCTCTATTAAGATCTTCCACTCCTTAAAAGTGATGAAAACTTCATTCTTATGCTTTAAGAAACGAACCGGACTTTATGCAAAAATCATCAATTCTTTCTTTTAATTTCCAAAAATATGACGTTCATAAAAATCAATATTAGTAGTGCTTTGGCCATCCAACAAATCACTCTTGCTTAAAATTAACATGCCTTTATTACCTATGTGACCCAAATGTATGTACCAAAGTTTGGTTACATCAAAGTGAAGAGCAGAGGATACAACTGCTATTGATTTGATAATGAGAACCTCGAAAAATATATAGACTATCACAACAAGTACCTTTCATCATCACAAGAGCTCCTTTAGTTACCTTTAAAACTCCACCTTAAGTGGGGTATTTACAACCAAAAGATTCCATTGTATCGAGTGAGATGAATTCTTTAAAAAAATTGAGCACATGTTTACTTCAGTCAAGGTATGAATAATATCATGACATATGTTAATCTTGATAGTACCTTTAACGATAACCCTGTACTGAGAATTATTACCCATGAAAATAAAGCCACCATCATATGACTTATAATTTGAAAACTAGTCCTTATAAGGACTCATATGTCACATATAGCCCGGATCCATTATCCAATCGTTCTTCGACCTTTGCTTAATGTCAACAGCTAAAAGAACATCATCCACAAAATCTGTGTCAACAATTATTGGCCTTAGCATATTTTTCTTATTGCTTGCCTTTGACCTTCTTTTCTTTCTCATTTTTTTTTTCAACTTATAACACTAAAAAATTCATGCCCTTACTTCTTACAATAACGACATGTTTTACTCAAAAAAATTTACCTCTAGATATTCTAACCTACTTTTCTGCTTATTCTTACCTTTATTTTCCCTCTCATAGGGTCCTTCCCTTAATAATCAAACCTTCACCTTGAAGAACTGATGAAAATTCAGTTTCAAAATTTCCCTTAGACAACAAGTTAGTTTTAACATCCTTAAAACACAATGCATCCAATTGCCATAAAAATGAATTCTTTAAAATGCCTATATGAAGGGGGAAGTGAGCAAATAAACAAAATAAATTTATACACATCATCAATATTCCCAATAAGATTTTCAAGGTCAGTTAAGATAGAATTGAACTCATCTAGGTAAGATTGGATAGAGGTATCTTTTTGCATTTGGATGGTGAAAAAAAAAGTTACTTAAGGCGAAGCTTATTGGCGAGGCTTTTTGTCATATAAAGTGATTCCAATTTCAACCACAACCTAGCCATCATAGTTTTGTTAATCACCTCACACAGAACTTCTCGAGAAAGGTATAGTTGAATCACTGAAAGGGTTTTCTCATCAAGGTTCTCCCATTGTTCATCACTCATAATATTTGACTTCTTAGATTTTCCATTCAAGGCTTTCTTCAATCCATGATGTGTAAGCATAACCTTTATCTAGACACACCAAATAATGAAACCAATATTTCCCTCAAATTTCTCAATGTCGAACTTAGTGATAGTTGACATAATGAACTATTCCTTGATTGAGATTAACAAGGCTCTAAGACCAATTTGTTAGACCACCTTCGGTAGAGAATAAATGTAAAAACATAATCAAAGAGAGCCATAAACAAAAAAAAAGAGAAATTTATGGAAACACAAAAATTACATAGGAAACCCAAGTGTCGGGAGAAAAACCCATGGGGCAAATAACCAATTTCACTAAGTTCAAAAAAGGAGTTACAAGGTGTCTAGAAACTCTCACATGACTTTCTCTATGTTCTCAAGAAGGTTGACAATTTTTCACTCACTTACATAAACAAGTCTCTCAGGATGTATATATATAAAAGCAAGAAGGACAACAATGTTCAAAATAATATTATGCCAACTACATCCTGTATTGTGCTACTGGATGTCAAATAAAAACAAGGCTACAATGGACAGACACAATTTGTTGTACAACAAATAAAAGACTTGCCCATAATCATAATAACCCAGTACAACAAATAAAAGACTTGCCTATAATCCTAATAACCCAGTACTACATTAACTAGAGAGTGGGGAGAGAATTAAGTCATACTCCAACATGTATAGTGAAAATGAGATGGAATTTTATAATTATTAAAAGGTTAAGATTGCATCTGTTATTCTTTTGTAAATTTTACTTTTCAATTACTGAAAAATTACTAGGGAAAGATACAGATGCTTTGAGGGAAAAGTAGCAACATCTTAAAAACAAAGGCATATAATTATTAGGACATTATAATTATGCAGTTGGTAAAAGAACTTACAAAGTTGAGATCTACATGAAATTTATACCAAACTTGAGTGATTATTCTCATTAACAGATGGACCTTATCTTGTTTATAATCCTCATTCTGGCCTATAACTAAATCACTTGCTCTTTTTCTTTTCATTAAGAAGGCCTAGTCACTAGATAATGATACTAATGAGTACATATTCTTTGTGAAAACCATATTTTCATCATCAATGACCAATGAACGTATTTTCTTTGATTAATTTTTCCTACCATAGAGATAGAAAGAGTAGTTGATAAAAAAAGGTACAAATTGGCAAAAAAAGAGGCAAATAAGACAATATTAGTTGCTAAAAGCAGAGCTTACGAAAATTTGTACCATATATCGGTTGTTAAAAAGGGAGAAAAGGAAAATTTTTAATTGGTGAGAGTTGGGGAATATAAAATGAGAGACTTAGATCAACTTCGGTGTATAAGAGATGAAGTGGGGCAGGTGCTCGTGGAAAAAAATGTCATCAAGAGAAGATGATAGAGGTAATTCTATGACCTTTTAAATGAAGGCATAGAGGACAAAAATTTTTTAGAAGACCTCAGCAAGTCCGAGAGATTTTGTAACTTGTCTCATTACAATCAGATCACAAAGGAAAAAATTAAAAAAAGCTAAGAGGGAGATGAAGAGTAGAAGGGCAAAAGGTCTAGGTGAGATACCCATAGAGATGAGAAAGAGCCCAGGCATAGAGGGTCTTATTTGGCTTGTAAAGTTTTTAATGAGATCCTTAATTACATAAAAATTTGTACCAACCATAGAGACATCAAACTACTTAGTCACATCATGAAATTGTATGAGAATATAATTGAGAAGAGTGAGAAAGGTTACTACTATATGAGAGAACTAGTTTAGCTTCATGCTAAGAAGGCCCACGACAGAAACGTTACATCTCTTTGGAAGATTAATGGAATATTATAGGCAAAGACAAAAAAATCTGAACATGATTTTTATTGATTTAGAGAATGCTTATGACAAGATTCCTAGAAAATCATGTGGAGATGTTTAGAGGTTAAGAGAGTTACTATGATCTATGTATCGGTGATTAAAGATATGTATGAATGAATAATCATTAGAGTAAGGACGATAGGAGGAGATATTGAAAAATTTTATATTGGTATTGAGCTAAACCAAGGCTCCACATTAAGCTTTTTTTTGGTTCCTAGTAGTAATGGATAAGCTCACCATGAATATTCAAAGAGATGTATCTTAGTATATGTTGTTTATTGATATAATTTTCTTAGTACATGAGACAAGAGAAGGTCTCAATATCTAGCTAAAATATTGGAGGGATACGTTAGAGTTGAAGGGTTTTAAAGTGAGCAGGACTAAGACTAAGTACTTCTAGTGTAACTTTTCGGGTCATAAGGTGGTTACTAATGTGGAAATAAAGATTGGATTAGAAGTTATACCATGGAAAGAGTGTTTTAAGTACCTAGGGTCTATCGTCCAAAGCAATGGTGTAGCGCCCCCTTACCGTGGGGTACACATCGGGACACCCGACATGTATTCCACGATAAAAGCGCACTACCAGAACAATTTCCAATAATATCCACATGGCATCGCAGTAAAATAAATCACAATATAACGGAAATTAGTAAATTAAAAATCCAAAATGATAATCATTTTATACAGTCATCCAATGTTAGAATAGACCAGTCTATCAATCTCCTAACAAAACCAAAAAGGAAACTGATACAAACATCTATCCTAGGTCATCCTCAAAATGCTAACCCAGCTGACC
>JANIHY010000210.1:14596515-14613793 GCA_027479065.1 Erythroxylum brevipes | reverse complement strand
GCAGCTCACCCCATTACTCTCCCCTCCTCAGGTGCAGATCGAGACGATAGTTGACCTTGCGAGGCATCGGAAAC
The DNA here is from genome assembly GCA_027479065.1 of Erythroxylum brevipes. Classification (NCBI taxonomy): domain Eukaryota; kingdom Viridiplantae; phylum Streptophyta; class Magnoliopsida; order Malpighiales; family Erythroxylaceae; genus Erythroxylum; species Erythroxylum brevipes. The sequence continues at coordinate 14,613,719 of JANIHY010000210.1, read as the reverse complement.
TTCAAGACCTTTAGGAGCTTTGCATTAAGTTAGTACTTTAGTTGGCCCTCCAGACATTCCATCATGGAGCATATTTATATCTTTTGGGATTTAGACTTATTTTGTATTATGTATGGATTGATAACACTTGTTGTATTTCTTTTGAATTATTATGACATGAATTCCATCTTCGATTGATATTGAGTATGTTAATGTGAATTGCATGTGCGAATCGGTTTGTATGGATGTTGGGATCGTTTGGGACGCTGGGTGCGAGTGCGACCCTAGGGGCCGCCTCGGGATTCGGGCATCCGGGGTCTGGGCCCAACAGGTATATCCCAAGTCGTGTTCAACAATTTGATTCAATATATACTCGATTGTGAGCTTCTCACTGGCCTTTTTCTTATGTTTAATCTCTAAAACTCTTCAAAGTTTCTCCTTAAGCTTATTTATTTCTTCCTTTATTTCCATAACTACAAAAACAAAAATATGAAAAGCCTAAAATAGAAAATAGAAAACATAAACAACTATAACAAAAATATAAACCTAAAGCAATCTAATAAAAATAACTCCTTATCAAATGTAAAACAAATATTCAAATTATTGGTCCATAATTTCGAAAACTAAAAAAAACTTAAAATTATGGTTGAGTTATCTTCTATTAAGCACTTCTTTATAAGCCTTTTAAGTGAACACTTATCTTAAGCTTGATTAATTTTTAGTGCAATATGGTTGCTCCATTCTTCACGATGATCAAGAAAAGTGTTAATTAGAGGTTCCTCACTCTCAGCTTAACCTTTTATTTAACTTCATTCTCACTTTTCTTGGCACTTTAACTTCATTCCTAATGATTTTATATAGGATATTTAAACAGTTAGCTCGTCCTGAGTCTTTAATAAACTTAAATGACATTTCATCGTTAGGAAATAAGAGTTCTTCATCTCTGATCCTAAGTATAGTTTACCTTTTAGTAATACTAATTAATGTTTTACTAGCAGGAAAATATTTTTCAAGAAAAGATCTAAGCAATTTTGCCCGAGGCAAATAATATAACCAATATTTAGCAAAATTATGCAATGAAAATGGAAAAGTATGTAATTTCACTTATTGATCATCAATTCCTTCGAGTTTTATGGTAGAACAAGCAACAAAAAAATTATTTTAAATTTCTATGAGGATCCTCAACTACACGTCCATAAAATTTAGACAATAAATTTAAAAAAATCTGAATTTAGCTTTAAGGGTCTTTCCAAAATTGGGAAGACAATGCATAAAGGTTGATCTTTTAAGTTTGGTTCTGAAAGTTGCTTCAAGGTAGTTGTAGCCATTTTTATCCTTTTGTCTTCCTTTTCTAATTTGATTTACATTTCAATTTCTTTTCCATCTCTTAATTTCATAAAAATCACCTTCTCTCTTCTTAAACTTTTTTTTAAACAAAAGAAATGTTAGTTATGATTCAAAAATAAATAAATAAACTAGACAAATAAAACTTTCCCCAATAATGGCACCAAAATTTGATATGTGTTTTTAGGCATACATAAATCAAATCCTTATTTTAATTTTGAATTTTTAATCAATTTAGTGTCTAGTAAATAAGAGTCGATCCTATGAGGAAAGTTAATTTACTAATTTAGTTAATTTACTTTTAATTAAAAAATTCCAACTAATCAATCTATTAATTTTTTAAAAAGAGATAATTATATCCTAACTCAAAGCGCATTATAAACTAAGAGATAATCCGACCATAGATAATTTATTCGAAGAACAAATAAATTCTAGTCATACATCTCATTATAAATTAATGATTTAAATATCACGTTCATAGAATCAAGTACGTCTCCAATCATATCAAGAACATGAACCATAAATCAAATAATTCATACATTGTATAAGTATTAAATTAACTTGGTAATAAGTCAATGAATTTAGAAAATTAATATTTCAAATATTTCAAAGTGCATCTCTAAACTAAATTTAACAATTAAAACTAACAAAACACATGAAATCATAAATGAAGAGGGGAAAAGTTTTTTAAAAACTCATTCAATTTTTTCTACCTTCACAAATCTCGAATCAACCCTAAAGGTCTAGAATTTCTTCCTCCACCAATCACAAACTAGGTCAATCTCAGTGGTTTGTGGCTTTTTAAACAATCCCACACCTCCTTGTGTTAGCTTCTTACTTCAATAGCCTTTGACAAACAAAAAATCCTCTCTGAAATCTCTCCTTTGCATGGACTACTTGTTGCTTTGTCCTCCCAAGTTGTTGCCTTTTATAGCCTAAAAAATGACTCTTAGCCCCACACTTTACTGGATTTTCGATGAGTCTCTAATTATCTTCTTCCATTTTAAATGAATTTGGTGTAAAAAATGTCAAATGGGTGAGTCTATGTCTACCCCCCATACCGATCTTTGTTATATTATTATTAGGTTTTTTTTGACTATCTCCTAAACTGCTTTGTTGTTTTGTTTCTTTTCCTTTTGGATGTTATGTTTTGGTTGCTTCTTTTTGCTTCCTTTTGGAGATGCATTTTATCCAACCTCTTTTTGCTGCGCATTTTGGTTATTGCGTTTTCTCTGCTGGATTACTTCTTTTGTCTTTTGACTGCTATGTTTTGTTTCTTTTCCCTGGCTACTATTTTTTGCTCTTTTCTTTGCTACTTTGACTGTTTTTTGTTTTAATGGATTGATTGTTTAATTATGGACTTTCTTTTGGGCTGAACTTCATTTTGGGTCAAATTTCCTTCTAGATTCCTTTCTTTAAGTCTACCAACCCTACAAGAAAATTCTTAGTACAATTTAAACTCCTTTTAGAAATAAAATATGGAACTAAATAATGTAGGTTAATAAAAGTAAAACGTAGCAATTTTTCCTAAATGCACTATGTAAATAATTTAAAACAACATAAAATAAGGGTGTAAAATATGTTGTCGACAAAATTTGCAAGTGCACAGAGTCATTCCTAATACCTATAAATCGAGTATTACAAGGTCGTCTCCCACAATGACTAAACTACTCACCACCGAATTAATCCTAATTATTTGAAAAAAAATGACAATAAACTTAAAAAATGATTGGAGTTGGGTAGGCAGTAAATTGTGAATACTGGAAAATAACAAACAAGAATAATTTGATTATTTAAACTTAGGGCTTTGGGGTTCACTAACACAAGAGATTGATTAATAAATTATGAAATTGATTAAATGACAGGTTATAATAACAGTTACAACACTTTACTTATATTCTCTCTCAAGACATGTAAGAATATTTAACTAGTTGAATACCATCACTCAATGTGCAACTCAACTAGTCAAATTCATGAAGAACAAGCAACCACAAGTTATCACACTAGCTTATGATATCTCTATCTCTAAATCTAATGTGTTTATCTTCCTAGTGCATAAACTATACTTCACCTGTCAGTTCATCATATGATTCCTAAAATTGCATCTATAGTGATCAAGCATAGAGATAATAGTAAAATGCAAGAGAGATAAACATAACCCAAGAACTTTTATTCACACCAATCAATCTATAAAATACAAATCAATCTCTCAAATAGGCTACATCCCTCACCCTAAATGAGGTTTAGTTCCAGAACATGATAACAGAAACCATACATATAAAGATGCTCAACATTCAAGAAAGAATAGAGAGAGAAGATAGACACAAAACAAGATTGCTTCCAATGCTTGCATTAATCCTCTAAATCTTCTTGCTTTTCTCTTTTTCAGTGCCTCCTTATGTTGTTGCCTCGTTTTTAGTGTCTAACCCCCACATCAGGTCTTAAAAATGAGTATTTATAATGTATTGGGTTCAAAGAAACCTAGTTTTTGCTAGACAGGGGAAGGTAGATCGTCCTTGGGCCGACAAAGTCTATTAGGCGGACATGATGTTCGTTTAGCAGACCTTCTCGGGTCTGGGAAGTGAAGTTGGCAGACAATGTCTGTTAAACGGACAGGAATGTCCGTTAAACGAACATACATTGATCGTTTACAAACTGCGCACTTTTGACCCTTCAGTCGATAGAATCTCTTCTCATAGTCTTCATTTATAGAACTTGAAGTCTTCTTTGAAAACATCCTTGAATGACCTTAATTCGACATCCACAGTGAAAGTTATGCCTTTCACCCTTGAAATCTATTCATTTGTACCTATTAAGCAACAAAGTTGAAATGTTTGAAACCTAACCAAATAAAGCTTCAAATTCACATATAGTTAAGTCAAATTAATTCCAATTCAACCCAAAATCATATAAGAATAATTTGACTTATCAATATGCTATAATTTTTAGTTATCAATAAACTCTTTCGTATATTTCCTAAAGAAGGGTAATGCATCATTAGGGAACATACTATTTCGTCTCTCTATTATCTCCTTTGATAGTCGACCTATTTGAACTTTGAGATTCTTAAACAAAGCTTAATTATTTTATGATAAAGAGGAAGTTGCCAGCATAAAGTCTCTTGTCTTATCTTCCAAAATTAACTACTTTTCTTGCTGCGTCAGTTGATAAAATCCTCAAAGGGGTCATCTTTGGTCTTACTAATTGATCTAAAAGAAATTTAGATGATTTCTCCATCTTGATTATATGTTTTACAGGAGGGGTTTATTTCCAATGAAAAATTCCATAAAATTAACTTGATCCACTGACTTAGTTATAAGATTTCAAATTTGACATTCCATACCTTGGTGTCCTCCTTAAAGAATTCACAACTCATGACTTATCCTTAATGGTGAATTCAAGTTGTTTAATTATCTCACTATCACCTCTATTAGAGCCATCAAAGTAGTCATGATGTGTATATATTATGGATTCCAACTAATCTTTTTGTTCTCACCCTTCCTGACTATCATTAGTAGTTTTTCATTGTCTTCTCTTCTATCAACTTTAAAAAAGTCTCCAGAGCCTTGTTAGTTAATGTTCCACCATTGGAATGTCTACTAATTTAATGTTCCATCCATTACAATGTCTACTAACTTTCCTCCTAAAGTTTATCAAGTCATTATAGAAAGTTTAGACTTACATTTATATCGGAAGTTTATGGAGTGGGCACTCACTTACATAAGGAATATAAATCATTCATTAACTTATTATTGTCACATTTCTAAAAGGGATATATATCATTCATTAACTTTTTTATCTTAGATGGTCAAAAGAATTTGCAAAGAAATTTCTCTACAAAACTCTCCCAAGTCGTAATTGATGCAACAAATAACGCGTTTAACCATTTCATCTGATCCCTCAATGTGAATGGGAATAACCTCAACCTATTAGTGTCTTTAGTGGTTCTATTGATTTTGACTATGTCACAAATTTCTAGTAACTTGGTGATGTGTGCGTTGGGATAATTGTATGTTACTCCATTGAATTGTATATTATATTGTAGTGTATGAGTTATATTAGACTTCATCTTAAAATAATTACCATTGACTGTCAGTCTTATAATGATTGATTGCATCTTTATAGGAGATGGTTTGACATATTTCATCTAGGGGTGAAAAAAGATTACCTAATTTGACCCAAAGACAATGGGCCTTATTTAAGTTGCAAGCTTCAAAGTGAACTTGATATTTTTTTTATAAATAAATCCAAGCTACCAGGTGAATCTTACCTATGATATTATATTTAAAATGGCATCATTTTGTTAATGTTACGCTAAACTTTCACGTGATCGCCACCTACTTGCATATTCATTCTTCTTATTTTTTAAATTTTATTATGTGATTTTTTGTGCCAAAATGTCAATTTGTTTAATGGTGAACAATGCATATTGGTTTGGGTGGGCCACGGATCTTGTCGTGCGCGTCGACCCAACTCGAATTAGTATTGTCCCCTTTGGTCTCCAGTCGCGGATCTCGTCGCTCGAACCTGGGACTTCAGGGTTTTGTTGCGTTGAGACGCACGCCTCACACCACAGGACCACTGAGCTACATAGCCCAGTGGTAAGAGGCGTGGCCTTGAGGCCAACAAAACCCTTTGGTCAGGGGTTCGAGTCGCAACCTCACCCGGGCAGACCAAAGGGCACAATACTTGGACGGCGGGGGACACCCTCTCTAAAAAGGCGTCTTTTTGGTTTGGGTGGGCCACGGATCTTGTCGTGCGCGCCGACCCAACTCGAATTAGTATTATCCCCTTTGGTCTCCAGTCGCGGATCTCGTCGCTCGAATCTGGAACCTCAGGGTTTTATTGCGTTGAGACGCACGCCTCACACCACTGGGCTACGTAGCTTAGTGATAAAAGGCGTGGCCCTGAGGCCAACAAAACCCTTTGGTCAGGGAGGTGCGAACAAACGAAATACCAAAGGGGAGAAGAGAAATCTACAAGATGAGATGAGATGAATACATAACATCACGACTCTCAAAGTGATTCTTTGAAGCTCGACATGAAAGAAGATGAGATGAGTTTGGGAAGAAGTAGCAACGAAAACTCTAGAATAAATCAACTTTCTCCTTTGATCATGCACGTGTTCAAAGTCTATAGCTTCTCTCGTATACGGGGCGCTTGTGATAAGGAGTTATTCTGGTTTAAATGCAAATCGCCTTGTGATAAGGTGTTCTTCTTATTTAAATACAAATCACCTTCGTATATGTAGTTATTTAAGATTTAAAGTAAGAGTTTTATCTCCCGCGAAGGACTTCTCAAGCTCACACAGAAATAAATTTGAATATGGATAATTTAAAGATACCTTCCCATAATTAAGATCTTTTTAAAATATTTCGTAGGTAAAAAAAATGTTTAGTTATGCTCATCTTTTTTCTAAATATTTTACAAAAAAAAATTGTTTTAAATAATCTTTCAGGTTGAAATGACCCCTCACTCCCTTTTAATAATTCTATTCAATATTTATTGTATTTGGTAAATTAGTAATTACAGATTCCCTAATCTTAAATCCAAATGGGATTAACGTAATTCTTCACCTCAATTCTATTGATTTAAATTTCATCAATAAAAAAATAATTATTAATTAGTGAAAGTTGGTAATTTTGTCTTAGATAAATAAACTAATCGAGATGTAAAAAGGTTATAGCATTATCATATTTTGACCATTTAAAGTGCAATACATGGGTATTTTCAATTTATATTATCATGCAAGAAAAATTTATTAGTAAGCTTGTTTTACTATTTCAAATTTAGTATAAAATATGGTTATCAAAAGAGATACTTTATTGTTTTACTCTCTCGTATCTGATTACTATAATATCTTTTTGCTTGTTTTAAATTCCAACTTCTAACATTTTTTATTTTTAGTTCAGACTTCAAAGCATCACTTTTAATTAATTGGTTGTAAAAATTTATAATTTTGGCCAACTATAAGACTATTATGTAAATTGCAAATAGTTATTCACCTTTTAAAACTATTTCGTAAATTGAGTTTACCTAATAACAATTTTTGGATCGCAAAAGAAGAATTATTGTCTGATATTAATTATACTAAACTTGAAAAGACAATTTATGAAAAAATACTTTATCACAATAAATAAATTAAAAACATCAATTGATGGTTAGTTCTTATCTTATTTTAGTTAAAAGTATAATATATTACAAATTTATAAATGAGAATAATTTCATATATTACTAATTTATAGTTTATTTGAATGCAGTAGAAAAAGTTAACGCAAATATTTTAGATGGAAGTTTAGTTTATAATTTTTTAGATAATGTTAAAAAATTTAGAAATTTTGATAATAATGAGATATAACCTACTTAAAAAATGCAATTTTGATTTTTATTATTATTTTAAGTTTTAAGTTAGATTCAGATTTAGTTTGAATTAGTATATTTGATTTATTATCATATCACTATACAATAATAGACATTAGTGTATTCTTTTTATTTCAATAAAATATTTTATTTTTACTTATTCTTATAATTTTTACTTCTTGTTTACTATATATTAGTTTTACAGTGGTTTAATACTGATTGAACCTTCAAATCTTAAACTTTTCATTTGAAGTATTAGATGTCTGGTCTCATTTTTTAAAACATTAATTATAACAGGAAAAGCTCATTATTCATAATACTACTCATAAGACAAATATTTCTCCAAAAAATAAAGTCATCCTTTCATATGAATTGAAGGCTTCCTTATTATGCAGAATTGTCCATTTCTTTAGCCATATTTAGTTTTAAAGAACTTAACTCAGAAATCAGAATGCATTATTGTTGGTAAGGATTTTTAGAAAAAAAACTCTTGACATCATTGGATTCACGGGCCTTACAGACACCAAGATCCCCATTAGATGTAGTTAACAAAAATTTATCCTACTCGATTAGGTGAATTTTTCTCTTTTCTTTTGTTTTCCCCCGCACAAAGTCCCTTGCTGCTTTTTCATGGTCGTCACAAGTACCTTTATGCTTACATAGGTGGGAAGAGTAGTGATTACTGATTTTACAAGTGTCATGCGACCAACAAAAGAGAGTTATGCTACTTTCCACTGTTCCAATTTGTTATTGGTCTTCTCTACTAAGTAGTTATAAAAGATTCCTAGTTATCCAACCATAGATGAGAGGCACCCCAAGTATTTTTCAAGATTACTCTTTTAAGTCAATATTAAGCTTTTGGCTAAAGAGTGTAGCTAAGTGTCTTGAAGTGTTCTTCCAAACATACATATTTGATTTGGTTACGTTAATCTCTTGGCCTGAAGCCTTACAGAATTTTTTTAATAATTTAAGATTAAGATATGGGAAGAGGATTAGACCGTCAGTAAAGGAAAATATAGATGCTACATAGGTGATCCACCTTTTGTCAGTTAGATCAATGTCCAAATTCCTTTTAAAATAAGCTCCTCTTTACGTGTAACCAATCAATTCATAAATATAACAAAGATACATGACTATAGGTTCACCTTGTTTGATACCCCGAGATGGTTTAAAAGTTTAGGTGACATCTTGTTTCATGACATGTGGAGAGTACGAAGACAAATAAGACATTATTAATTAAGGTGAGAGGGAAAACTCGATTGCATCAAGGTTTCTTGTATAAAGTTACATTCAGTCTGTCAAAAGCTTTGTGCACATCAACTTTAATTATTATAAGCCATTTCCCCTTTTCTTGTTTGTATGGAGTACATGATTTCCTATATTATGATTATATTATCGTGAACCTGTTGACTAAGAATGAAGCTAGATTGGGTAAGGAGAATGAGAGATGACATGAGACTTTTTAGCCTAGTTGCAATGATTTTTGGAATGAGCTTGTAGGTTATATTGCACAGGCTGGTGGGGCAAATTTGTGTTATTGCCTTAATTCTGGAGGTCTCTTGGAATGAGCTTGTAGGTTATATTGCACAGGCTGGTGGGGCAAATTTGTGTTATTGCCTTAATTCTGGAGGTCTCAGGAATAAGCACATTTGAAACAAATTTAGTTGAGGTTTCTACAATGTACCAAAAATTTTGGTAGAAGAGAGCTGGGATCTCGTCTGGACCTTGGAGTCAGAGCTTTGTTTCCCGCAAGGAACCTACCCAATTCGAACGGAGATTATTCTGAGAGTGAATGACTTATTTCATTTTTGGGATTCTCCTAGAACACCTCGTGAGTAACAACAAAAAATAAATCTCATGAGGGAAACACTCTCTGCATTAGCCAGTGTGTGAGATCGTCTCACATATATGGTATGTCCACAATAGTTTTCCTTCCTAATGTATAATTTGGAAAAAAATGATTATATCATATCTTTAAGGATTTGTCTGTCTTAATTCTCCAATTTTAGGGAGATAATTTTTGTTAAAAGCACTCCTAGATAGTGCACAAGCATTAAAATATTTGGTATCAGCACTCTGAAACCAATAGAACTCTTCTTAGATGATTGTTTCCTTATATTCTTTCCTTGGCTAATCTTCCAACAGGCTTTGGCTATAATGATTTTCTTGGACACGTTGAATCCCTCCAAGTCATGCTCTTATCTCTCTTTTATGGTGGAAAATGTCTCAAAGCATTTTTGTTCCAATCTGTCACATTTTCAACATATTTTGAAACAATCAGAGATAAATTGAGATTTACATCCCGATTATCCATTGAAACATCTCCTCTTCCAAGTAAATCGAAGAATGAAGTCCAAGGGCGACAATTTCATAGTGGTTGACTCATTTTCTAAAGGATACCTGCTTCATTTATGTATATATATACTTCCTATCTAGCTTCATTAAAAGAAAGTATAGCATTGAAATCGCCTGCAAACATCTATGGTCCAAATTAAGTGCGAGATAGCCTTCTCAGTTGATTCCAAAGTCCTTCTCTAAGGGCTGCTTAGGGACTAGTATACACAATAGTGAACTGCGAGGAGCCCTTCATAGAGGAATCAATGCATTAATGATGACATTCAACGACATTAGCTTTGGATATTATCGTAACCCCATGTAGGCCATGCTCCCCCAGAGAATCCCCCATAAAATTGTTCCTAAACCCTAGCTTTTTGACGAAGAATTGTGCTTTCTTTCCATCAAGTATGGGCTCAAAGAGGGCTGCCAAATTTTTTTATTCTTCGTAAATAATTGTTTAGCATAAAATGTGAAACCCTTTTCTGCAGCTCCTTGGCTATTTCCTATGATGATTTTCATTAGAAGAAAAGATGTGGCAAAACTGAAATTAGCAATTTTCCCTTACTTCCATGATTAAGGTGGATGTACTTGGAAAAGACTGAAGTTGGCAATTACGTATTAGTTTGTAGTCTCATAATTCTTCTTTAGTTATCATATTATGTTCGTCTTCTTCAACTAAAGGTTTTGGTAAATTCCCAATTATATAACTTCTCCTTACTTTTTTCGTTGTTTGATAACAGGGATTTGTTACAGGCTTCGGAAGGGCAATAAAAGCATGTTCAGTGAACTTAGGCTCAGTGTTGTTGTAGGCTCAATGTAATCAAGAAGGTCGAAATTGAGTAGGTCTATGACTTCACAAGGCCAAGTGCTCATATTTGAATGGTTTAATTGTCTTTGGACTAATATATTTAGGTCTTTGTAAGGTTTGCTTAGTTGAGCAACATATATGGTTGTAATGAGATAGTCGGATTTCCTGCGTTGCGGGTCTATTATAGCTCTCTTTTTTGCGGAAGACTGTTGTATTTTGGGGCATTACCTTTATTTGATCTTTTCTTCGCCTAGTTCGTGACTTTGGGATCCTAATTGTTGGCATTAAAGATCATTGTTTGTGGAGACTTGCCTAAAGATATCTCGTCATCAGGCATGACATCCATCTTTATTGTTGAGATTTTGAGTTGGCTGTATTAAGTGATCATTTCATCACAATAACTTAAGCTGTTGTGTGAGGCAACTCAATTGGTTTTATATATTCTCTAACACACCCCCTCAAGTGAAAGTCCTTTGGACTTGAAACTTGCACAGACCTACTTTACCTTGTGCTTAATTTTTTTTAATTAGAATAGGTGGGTGGTAGGATTCAAACTCATGACCGTTTGGTCATAAAGGCTCTGATACTATGTTAAGTGACCATTTCACCACAATAGCTTAAACTATTGTGTAAGGCCAACTCAATTGGTTTTATATATTCTCTAATAGACTGCATATCAGTTAAGGTAGTAAATCTTGAATATGTATACTATAATAATTGTTTTTATTCCCAAATATAAGGTCCTTTATTAGTGCTGGTCGTTGTTTGGTTTCTCCATCTTTGTCTATTGACCACCACCATCCACTCATCGATAGAGCCTGCAATTTTTTCCTATTGTTACTTAAGTGACTTTTGTGATTGATTCATTCCCTTGCCGTTATCTGATTCATGTCGTTTGGTCTGGGGACAAATATTGATTAAAGTATGACTAATATATCCACAGCCAAAGCAAATATTGGATATACTTTCATAAACAACTTTTTGCCAGATTCCTAATTCTCCCAACCATAGATTGGTCTAGTCGCAACTAAAAAGCAACTCTAGCAAATTTTTCTCTACTAATGGTGTGATTATTTGTGCCTACTTTGATCACTTTTATGATAATATGACCCATTTTTTTGTGATCTTAGACTATAGCAATCTATAGAATGACCCAGAAGGTAAATCTAGGCTATGGTGATGGAAATTGTTTGTCCAAAGTATGCATCCAAATTTTCACGGTTGAATTGTGAGGTACTTGATAAGTTTATATTTTACATGTTATATGAGATTCAATTACTTGTTATTTAACACTTTTATGACATGTTTATATAGATTTTATAGCATTTCTTACGTCTAGTTCATTGTCTTATAATGATAAATTTGAGAAGAACACACGAAATTAAGTGCAACTTCTTCCATATTTATGTATTCAAAGATATATTGGAGTCATTAAGAAGATAAGAAAATAGACAACAACTTTTTAAAAGATCAATTCTATCTTAAAGATGTCAAAAGATAGAGAAATTGGTTTAAAAAAAGGCATAATACACAACAGACATATATGGAGACAAGCACCTATTTCATGTGAGGGTATGAGAAGTTGAGAAACAAAACAAGATTGACATCAAATTGGTGTATGTGACCATCACCAGAATCACCACTATTGTATGAAGAGAGTTACATAATCAAACTAATGTTAATTACAACTTGGTGTCAAGTACCGATTATATATTGACTCACAAAGGATAAAATGTCCAAACAAAATTGGCATTGGTCATGACGACAATCTGCCACTAATTCTTATGCACAACTTACAAGCACGTGTTATTTCTCAATTTTAAGTAGTCTAGAACTCTATTTTTATAACCCTAACTATAAATACTTGTACAAGGTTTTACTCAAGAAACTTTTAGGATGAGCTTGACAGCTACCTTCTTTCGTTTTCATAATTTTCATCTTTCTTAGCATTGGGGGAGGAATTGGAGCAAAATTGTATAAATCAGCGGCACATTTTATGAATCCTTTCTTTTATTCTTTCCTTTATATTGAGAATTATTTGTTTATGTTTTTTTTTCATTATGTTTAGAAATGAGAAAAAAAAGTTGCACATTTTTTCATTACTTGTTATTTAACACTTTTATGGCATGTTTTATATAGAATTTATAATATTTCTTATGTCTAGTTCATTGTCTTATAATGATAATTTTGAGAAGAACAAACGAAATTAAGTGTAACTTCTTCCATATTTATCTATTCAAAGATATGTTGGAGTTGTTTAGAAGATAAGAAAATGGACTAACAACTTTTTAAAAGATCAATTTTAACTTAAAGATGTCAAAAGGTGGAGAAATTGGTAGAACAAGGCATAATACATAACAGACATATATGGAGACAAGCACCTATTTTATGTGAGGGTATGAGAAGTTGAGAATCACTATTTTATGAAGAGAGTTACATAACCAAACTAATGCTAATTACAACTTGATGTCAACTACTAATTATATATTGACTTACAAGGGATAAAAGGTTCAAACAAAATTGGCATTGGTGATGACGACAATCTACCACTAATTTTTGTGCACAACTTATAAGCACGTGTTATTTCTCAATTTCAAGTGATCTAGAACTCTATTTTTGTAACCCTAACTATAAATACTTGTACTAGGTTTTACTTAAGAAACTTTTAGGATGAGCTTGATAGTCACCTTCTTTCGTTTTCATAATTTTTGTCTTTCTTAGCATTTGAGGAGGAATTGGAGCAAGATTGTATAAGCCAACGGCACATTTTATCAATCCTTTCTTTTATTCTTTCCTTTATATTGAGCATTATCTGTTTATCTTTTTTTCATTATGTTTAGCAACTAGAAATCCTAGCTAGGATTAGGGGTATACATGTAAGGATTCTTTAATTATCAATACATAATTTAATTATTTAATTGATTGAATTTGTTATCTTTATACCTAATTATTGAGTTAAGTCTAGCCATCATTGATTCAGTCTTATAGATTATATAAATGGTCAAGAGGTGAAATATGATCTATAAACTAGGAGAACAAACACTTTAGCACTAGAGAACAATGATATCCTAAACTTTAGTGATAACTAAATAGAATAACTATGCTTAATGAATTTAATTAGGTTAAGTTTTGAATCAAGAGATGATATTTACCTAATTAGATATGCTAGTGTGTTTCGAGAGAAGAGATGGATAATTTAAGTTTTGTAACTTTAACGTAGGTAATCAAACTTGTATAATAACTAAAATTTTATATAAGTGAACCTTGAAGCCCTAACATTTGATTTATTGATTTCTCTTTATTAGTTGACTTGTATTTTTTTATCAGATTGATGATTTCATTATTGCGCATAAATGTTTTCTTTAGTTTTAATGTTTAAATAGGTTTAATAGATTTAGTGATATAGTTCCTTATAGGATTTGATGGAGTTACTCTAATTAAAACTTACTATAGTTGGTTTCAGTGCTTTCAGTTTTGGTTGATCAAGTTTTTTATGTTGTTTCTAGGGAGCTTGGTTTTTCTATTTTTGTTAAGTTTTATTTTTTGTTTTTTCATTTACTTTGATTTCTTTAATTTGTTTCAAGTAATTGATACAAAATAGAGAATAAAAGAGTAATAACTTGGATACCCAACTTTAATTTGATCCTGAAATTGAATGAACCTATAGACAGAATCATCTAAGAAGGAGAGTAGATTGGAAGCATATGAAGAGAATATAGTTGTTGATATAGAGTAACAACCATAAAGGATGCACATGGGGGATATACAATTGCTTGTGATTAATGTGAGTCCTTCATTCATTACATTGAGTCAAAAGGTGGGGAACTATGAATTTAAGCAAGTACATATATGCTTACATCAAATAGATCTTGAATTACATCAAATAGATGTAAAGACTACTTTTTTAAATGGATAATTAGAAGAAAATTTCTATATGGAATAACCTATAGGTTTCATAGAGACGGGCTAAGAACATAAAGTGTACCGATTATTAAAATTGATTTATGATCTAAAGCAGAATTTAAGACAATGGTATATATATTTTTATAATGTAATCATTTCATCTTTTACTTATTCAATAATGATATCGGTTATTAAAATCAATTTATGATCTGAAGCAGAATTTAAGACAATGGTATATATTTTTTCATAATGTAATTATTTCATTTTTTCTTATTCAATAATGGAGCAATATCATGAAAAATTAAGAAAAAATCTTTTGTTGCATTGTCTACAATGGAACTTAATTCATAGCATTTTTAGTAGTGGTAAAATAAGCTATATGGCTTTGACAGTTCTTGGTTCATCTGAGAGTCAGTAAAAATGAAACTAATCTAGTAACTATCAACTGTGATAGTCAAGCAAGAATCATGTATACAAAAGATCCCAAATTTAACTAAACTAAGCATATAGATGCCAAGTATAATTACATGAAAGATATAGTCTCATAAGGAGAAGTGAACATGAAGTATATATCTACTTAAATTATGGTCGCAGATTCAATAACAAAGCCAATTTTCCGAGATGTGTTTATTGGGCATATAAAGTCACTAAGCTTACGTAGATATTGAAATATAATAAGTAACAGTTCTCTTTGTATGTTCATTGGTTGTAATGTCATATTTAAACGAGAATGTATAATGGACATTATACATTGTATAATACTTGTTTCATAAATATATTTGTTTATTTTTGCATAAATGTATATATTTATAGATATGTGAATCAAGAGTATATAAGATAAATCAAAGATTGACTTTCTGACATGAGCAATCTCCTCTAGTGATTTATGATCACTAAAGATGAGGCAAGTTTAAAGTTTATTATCTAGATGATAATTAAAATAGACAAACTTTATCCATAAACACCTTATTAAATTACAAGGAAGTTTGTACAAATTTATTAGCTTATTACGGTATCTACCTTAAGTTACCATATGTGAGTTCTAAAAAATTTGTTTTTTAGTAAATAAGTGAACTCAAGTTAAATATTCAGTATATTTGAACTAACATTTATATGATATTTTGTTAATGAAAGACCTTCACATAAAGCGATTATAAGTTAATATTGTAACGCCTGACTCACACCATGTGTGTAAATACTACTATAAAGTGGTTAATGTAAGTTACAAGATTTCAGCTTACGTTATGTGAGGCCCTTGAGGTTTAGGTGCCCCATTAAATACCCTTAAGACTCTTGTTTAATTGTTTAGAATTAAATTTATGGTTTGCTACTTTAGAATGTTACCAAAAATCATGTATGATGCGATCTTATGAAACGATTCTAGAAAAACAATTTAAATTTGGTTTGAAAGGATTCAGAGCAGAGGAAGATCATTGTGTTTAAAGACTCACATAAAACATATTTATAGGGTGGAACATATATCTTAGAAAGATAATTGAATACAATAATGAAATAATGAAATAAATGAGATCAAAAGCATATTAATGTGAGATATGCCCTAGGGTATAACATATAATATATACTCAATAATATATTGGTCCCAGGGTAGATTCATTAATCAAGATGTCGTATACTCTTAACAGATATATGATAATGAGAGTTTATTATATAATGGTCAAACGGGTCATTGGATAAGTACGAGAAATCGCAGAATCTCAATCATCTAAACCTATTATGTCTGAGTGAGAGATGATATCTATTAGACACACTTGATTATTTATATTACGACATTTAATATTAACCATGAAAGAGTAGCTACAATTTTAGCTTAATAAAAAAATAATTAAAACTTTTTGAAGATAAGATGATAATAACATAATACAATATTTAGATAATATTTGGTTAGTGCTCGTAAGCTCTCTACAAAAGATCCTTTAATCTATGAAAACTAGAAACTCACCCAAGTAAATGATAAATTTCAATGGTGCATATATTTTATAAAAGATCATATTATTTATCAATAAATTATCTGTGTTAGATAATATTTTCTTAGAGTGGTTGTGACCTCAATTATGGAAACATAAGTAGCAGGCATACTATGCTGCTTTTCATCTTTTGCAACCATAACATACACTCTTCCAAGCCCTGTCGATGTGTTTCTATGCTAAGGATTTGCAATCGAACTATCATCTATTCCTATTAGAAAAGCAACTCTTCTTTCAACATAAGTGCATATAGGTACTAATATGAGACTTTGTAATCCTCTCCACACACCTATCAATTAGGTGATTTTCTTGTAATAGAGCAATTGTTCACTTCATCTCATACACCTGAGGTGCAATTCATTGAGTGAATCATTCTTCAAAATCATACTAAATTCTTCAAGATCAAATGAATGCATTGGATAGCGTCCGGAACACAATGTAGGCTCATCATGGACTGAAAGTGCTGCAGATAGTCCAGGGGGTCGGTC
>JANIHY010000210.1:14536076-14547120 GCA_027479065.1 Erythroxylum brevipes | reverse complement strand
TTTGTTAACTTTTTACTTATACAAATCATTCGTTTTAAAATAATCAATGAATTACATATTTTATTCATATTATACTGTAGGGAAATTTTCATCATTGATACTGATTTTATGTTTTGTCCACTGCAACTAAACACATTTCTCTAATCAAGTGCAGCGTTTGTTTGGATAGATATACATCCATAATTGCATGAACTGAGGTGATTACTTACTTTACACCGTATTTCAGTCAACAGTGATCATTACCTTTCCTTTGTAACTTGAAGAACATAGCAAGAGGGAATCATAGGAGGGCAGCGTGGCATTTGCCATCTTTAAATTCCCAATCAGTCCAAGGATCTCTTAATTAAATGTGTCAAGTTATTGACATTTAATTGGGGTGAACAGCTGAAGTAGGACTATTTCAATAGAAAATATAATTTTACTTGAAGTAATTGGCAAGGAAGCTGTTGATCTAGGAGATTCTGTGCAGGTTCTGTTGTTTTAGTATTCCAATTATGCTTTTGTAAAAGTACTTACCAAGCATTTTTTTTATAATAGACAATAAAAAATAATTATTATATGTGAAAAGTTAAATTTAAACAAAACCTACAACTTGTGTCTATTCTACCTGTAAACATTTATTCTCATGAATCATACCTTATCGATATGAAAATATAGAGTAAGAAATAATTGTTTGAAATTTATCCTTATAAAAATAAATTAAATCAATAAAGAATCTAGACATTGAAGTGATTAACAAACTACTCATTATAAGCATATGTGTGTGTATGAAAGAGCCAACATCTCCTTAGCTATGAATAACTTAAAATATAATGACTCCAGGATTTTCGATATAGAAAATGGTCGGTGAATTATAATATGCGTCCAACAAGGCTGAGTCGTGAGTGGGCGCAGTAAGATACGAGGGTTAAATTGCAGCAGTATTGGAGAAATTGAAAGCCTAACATGAACCTGAGTAGAGGGCACCCTGGCCCCCCCTCATCATCCTCCCAATTTTCGGTTTTAGACATTAGGTCGTAGTGGAATCTGACATTCCTGTGCAGACAACATCATTGGACATTGAAAATGTCTGTCATTTCCAAAACCTAGAACCAGATTTAAGGTCAAATGCGCTCCTGTTTTTCTTGATTTTCTCCTACTTTAAACGCTCGTGGACTTGCATAGGTCATGCATCACTCACCTCTTCTTATCGTTCGTTCACATTTTGCCGAAATGCGCTTTTGCATAACTTTTTTATTTGATTTTTAATCCTCACAGTTGGCGGAATATTACAATTTCAACTAGCATAAAAATGGCAACAAGAGTATAATTGTCCATTGACTGATCCAGAAAATAGAAGGTCCAATGAATTGCGTGACTGAGCCTCCTCAGATGAATATATAATATCATCTTTGCCAACAAATACGGCTTTGAGCTTTCAAATTCCATAAACAGTCATTGTGTCTGTTCCACAAGTTATTCTTAGTGGACATGGAAATGACACCAAGAGTGATGATGAGCTACATATTTGTTGATGGAAAGACTTATAATCGCTACCTAAATAATAATGGACTTCAACGAAAATCACGTCTGCCTGAATTGACACAAAGTTATTGAATCCTCAATTTAGGAACCCAATCCCATAACCATAACACTCAGGGGCGTAAGTATTATAGTTCAGTGATAGAAAAGGTGCAACAAGTTTGAGAAAATGGTGTCGTGGAAGGACAGCTGACCAGTGATCCTTCGCTGTACATGATCATGGAAACCAGATCGAGCTGAAAATCATGTGCCAAATACACTTGCTAGATTCCAACTCTCTAGGTTAATTCCCTGACTCTGAATCTAATTATTACTCAAAACATTATTGACAAACGTCAACGAGATAAGCTCAGAGATGTTGCGCACAAGACAAACAAAACTTTTGTATTGTGTGCATAGTTTTGTTCTCATCGTTGGACATGTTTCTTCCTTACACATACAATTCTTTATTGGATTCTCGCAGACACATAGCTCAGACACAAAAAGGGCGAAAGAAGACTAGACAAGGTAGCTTTTATCACAGCCGAAAGAAATTAGGCTTAATACACTGAAGAGACAATTCAGAACTGACTTCGCTCCATTATCCCTGATAATATATGCCAAAAAGTCATTATCTTTAGTACTACATTAACCTGTAGCCCTTCCTGCTCATACAGGTTAACAATTCTCGAAACATGAACATAAGTTGTTACTAAAGTAACCCTGTTCCCCCTTTGGTCTTCAATGAATGTCTATGCTTGTCTTTAGACTGTACGGACATAGTTTTCTTTTGCTTTCCCACAAGCTAAATTGATATCCCTTTTCAGCTTGTGGATTTCCTAAGCCGAGTGTAAACCATCGTCCCATAATTCATTTAAAGAAATGGGTTAACTGGTCAAGCCAGCCTGAAAATAGAGCATACATTAAGGGGCAGTTTAGAAGAGCAAAAGCATACATCATTTTGTTGCAGCTGAGCAATCAGAGACCTTACTAACCGGAATGCTTGCTGGGTCCACATCAATTATGACCACAAAAACAAACCAAACATTATGGTAGTGCTGTGTGAATTCCTATAAACAGCCTTCGTCACCCTAGCTGCCACTCCCCACTGGTACTTGCCAACAACCCTAATATTCTTTTGTTTCACCTTTGGCTATGCCATGACTCGATTGGAAATTTCTTTGCTAAGCCTATCATTACTTGCAGCTCATTAAAACGCACTGTTCTGTTACTTTCTGCGAACCTGTGTACGTATATAGAGGATAACTCGTCTTTTTCAGGATACTTCCAAGTAATAAAGAGACAAAGGACGTTTAACACTCGCCAGTCGTCCCAATTCAAAGCTGTTTCTCACTCTTTTGTTCTTAAGTTCACGGATAACACTATATTGAGTAGCTGACCCGAAAGTGGGATTTTACAGAAAATGACATGGACAGACACAGTTCCCTTGGCATATATATATATGTGTATGTATATGTATGTAGTATACATATGTATATGTATATGTATATGTATGTAGGTATGTACGGCTAGGTTGGATTTCCTTGCCTTTTACTTCGGTCGTAATTATTCCAGATCAAAGTGAGTGGTTTGCATGCTTATAGATTTTAGAACGAACTGCGAATGGATCAGTCCGTGGACTAGAGCCAACCGAGCATTTCAAAACTCTTTTACCTCCATTGTCGAAATTTTATCAAATTATAGGTGCCTCGAGATTTTCTGGCAGGATTGGTTCGTTACGGGAAAGCAGTGTGGCTTCTGAGTTCTGAAATATGGGAATCTCAGAAAGCGAAATTTCTTAGGCAGGGAGACAAGTCTTTTTTGTTCTTGCTAAGAGCTTTTACGGCATCAGGTACGGAGTTGATCTCTAGTACAAGCAACTGATACGTCTTTGATACAGATTTTGACTATGATAAAGAGTTGGAATCTGTGATCTTTCTACGACGTCTAATTCACTTTATATCTCCTTATAAAGTGAGAATTTTCATAAACAATTTTGAGGACATCTTCAATGACCGGAGAAATGATTGAAATGATCAGAAAATAGCTTTTTCCTCAGAAAATGTAGAATCTCTGCAGAAGTTTGGATGAAAATCATTTATGTTATTGTTGTAGTTGGAGTTGATTGTTGAATTGCATTAAATAATAATTCTAGTCTTGTTTTAATTTTTTGTTATTTAACAAATTCAGTAAGTTTTAGGTTTCCCAAGAAACAGCACGCGTCAATGAACTCGGTATTATCCTTACCCTATGGATGAAGGTCAAAAGCCGGTAGTTTAGGTTTCATAAACACGTTCATACAAGAGCATAAATATAAGAGCTCAACATATGAAGAAGACAAACACTATAATAAAGAACCAAAAAGTAGCAACAAAAAAGAAACTAACAGATGCGTGAAATGCTTGCAATGCCTTTACCCTATTTTTTTGACCTAACATGCAAAAACTTCACGTACATGGTTATTTAGAAGCTAAATATTGGATTGAATCTGGTATCCGTCACTGAGACCAATTCCAACCTCACAACATATCCAGCTTTCTACACATCACACTAGTTCTGTTACTTCAGTCACTGAGACATCATTTCTTATCCCTTACCCCTTTCGCCTTGATTTTCCTTGACCATCCCCATATGATTCTCATGCATTAGATCATTAAGCTTAAACTAAACAAGGGCATGGGTGAATTTACTAATTTCTTTCTAAGTGCAACCCATGAAACTTCATATTAGAGGTATAGCTCTTCAGACATATAAAACATAAGAGATGAGCCCCAAAAAAAAATCTGATCATAGAAATAAGCAATCTTCTTCATAGAGCACATGCAAGTTTCAGAAAGCAGACAATCTTTTATTGCCATTGAAAAAAAACCGCATCAAGAATAACATGAAGAACAAATAGCAAACAATTAAAATCTAATTTCTTACAATGGACACTAATTTTCAATAACCAAACTTTTGTTGGTTCTAAGCAATTCATTAGGAATATGGAAAACATAATGCAATCTTCTCCAATAATGCCCAACAGCCAAATCTTTTTCTTGGTGTTCAAGTTTGTTCATCAAAAGAAATTAAGATAGAGTCTCACGCACATCATGTAAAATTTTTGTTTCTGAACAAGAGAGAGTTCAAAGTTTTGCCATAACCTTTATAAGTGTAGTGAGACGATTTCTTCCTCTCAAAATCAAAAACGTTTTTAAGACATAACATATTAAAACATAAACCACACTTCTTAAACTCATCTTTCAAGAAATCTATGTGCTTCCAAACATTTGGACAAGAGATAAGTAATTTTTTGTAGCTTTCAAACTAAGTTTAAGCCATTCGCATAATACAAAACATATAACTGAAAACCGTAAAGCTCCTTTCTAGGTCGAGTGCTCAGCCAAACATTTAGTGAGGCACCTCAATCTCCAGAAGAAAAATAACAAAAATTTACAGTGAGAGTTAATTACATAAAGGGGCAGTTCTAAGAATTAGTACCCTGTAAGACAAAAAGTGAGCAAATACAATCCATCTTGATCAGTATTTAATATTTATGCACTTAAATCTTTTTCTTGGTACAAGAATGAAGAACCTATCATTCGACTGCCCAGGCTTTCACTTTTTCTTTGTTTGATTATGTTTTCCACATAACATAATCAATATCAACAATGACCAAAGAATTTGAACTTAAAATATTTTTTTTCCCGTTTTCTAATTAACTTTTTCTAGCATATGGGAAGGCATTTTAGTTTGATACTATAAAGTAAACTAATTATTCTTGATGTGCGGCTGTTTGTTTGCAATGTGTACATGAAACGTGATCACTCTAAAAACGCATAGAGAAGAGAACCACACTGGATTAGGTAAGAGGCTGACTTTTGTAAGCTCAAAATGAATTTTTTTTTCAGTTACCACTTATGTCATCATCCTGTAATTCTCTCTCAAATGAAGAGTTGACTTGTTGATCAAGAAACTAAAAATAAAAACGGAACCCCATCTCAGATGTAAAGCATTTACTTTGAGACGGCTAAAATTCCTCTTTCCTTTTTCTTTTCAAGTACCAACGAAAATAGAACATATAAGGCAGTGAGTAAGACTTCGTCATGTGTGTCTTGCATTAATCGAACAAATGCTCTACATGTTTCAATAACAATACTCTAGGAAACAAAGAGGCTGCCATTTTGAAGATACAGTATCTTTTTATTGGGAAAAGAGAAATATCAAACTTGTAAACACTACTATGCATTAAGAGAACATGCAAAATGTCAGAAAGTTTATAAAGGGAAAGGTTCTCAATCTTGCAGTTTTAATGGGTATTCAGAGAAAACGTCTTTCTAATCATTCATGTCTGCGCAACCATATGCAAGCAAGGGCATCTCTTCCTAAATCCAAAGCATATTAAGAACTTCTTGCGGGGAGAGCATTGAAAGAGAGCAGTAGACGAAAATGTTTCCCATTTCATGGTCCGTGTCATATCAACGCATGCCTATTCTAATTAAGGAGCTTAAGAGGAAAATGGGTAAGAACATGGTCAGGAAAAAGAGGAAGAGTGTACATGCATGTGCTTGTGTGTGCATTTTCTTTCACCTTTTGAACTTGAATGCTATATCATGCATGGCTGGACACTGCCCATACCGCGTCATGAGAAAAGAAGATTGTCCAACTGAATAAGAACAATTTTCTTCCCATTTTAAACCGGCAAACTTACGGGTAAACAGGGAAAAAGTAGGCTCTCAATGCCCAAAGCAAGCGTAATATCCAGATTCAAACATAGAAGAGATAAACGTCTCTCCTCAAATAATATATACAACCAAACCAACAAAACCCTGAAACCGCCACATACTTGCGTATATTCTAACAATACACTCATGCTTGCCCATCTCGTATATATTATGAAAGAAGATTTCAAGTTTTGACGAAAGATGAAGAAAATGGAGGAAAATAATTGAACTTGGCATTTAAATTTTGAACAAAAACAACTATATGTCCCGCATTTCCTCTCCAAACTTCCAGCTTTCTTCGATTTTTTTTTTTTTTTTTTTTGCACTCCTCTTTCGTGACTCCTACTTCCAAAGGAAGTGTCAAATGTACTTCCCTACTACAATTATCAATCATTGCCATTATCAAATATTTGCCAATTTATACCGAAAAAGACGATTTCAAAGAGAGAGATAGAGCCAAGAACGTGGTATATTTGTGTTTCATTTCATCTTGGACTTGGGAAGAATTGCGTACCAGCCATGAAAGCGTTGAGTGGAGCTGCATACATCGATGAAGGGTCTACAAACATTGCATTCGACGAAGCTGCAACTGTTACACCACCACCATTTGTTGCGGAGATTGCGGTGGTTGCAGTGGCTGTTCGTGCGGTGCTTAGATTGAGTGCTTTTAGTGATCCACCACCACCACCACTAGAGGAGGTTTCTCCACCGGTCATGTACGTGTTTTCAGGGCCTTGATCGTAGAGAACTCCCTTGAACACATGGCCTCCAATGTTCACTGCAGCTCGATACGCCAACTGGTCGTCGTTTTCATCGATACTACTCACTCTCACGCATCGGAACAGCGCTTGAGAGCTTATTTCCGGTGGAAAATTCCCCAGCTCTAACCCTAAACAAGAAGGTTTCAGGAAGATACATTAACGTCAACTTGTCATTGTTAAACTAGTGTTAAACTTTGATTAGAATCGGGGCTTTGTTAAATTATTTTATGAAAGAAATGGCACAAAGAAAGAAAGGAAAGACAGAATCCGCGCTCTCGTACACGGATATCAACACACCCAACGAAACAGACGCACACCAAGAGGAAATTTTGTTTTTCCTGTCAATCCACGCTCGTCAGGAATACTAAACAACAGTATTTGTAAAAGGAATAAAAAGCAAAAGCCGATGGGATTTACTATGGAGGTCGGTTTCATTACACGCAATCGAGTATGGTTTATCAATCAATCTCTATCTCTGTCTTTAGATTCTCTGAGGATGTGCCCTCAATATTCTTCAAAATACTTAAATCTTTGGAACTCTGAGTTGCTTTGTTTTGTGGTGGAGAAGAGAGAGAGAGAGAGAAAAAGAATTTGAACAAGATATGTCTTTACCTGACGTATTAGTTGGCAAACGAGTGCACGCAAGAGACGAACTGGGATTTTCTCTGTGTCTTTTGGGATTCTCTCCGCGAAGCTGTTGTTGTTGTTGCTGCTGCTGCAAAGTAGCTAGTTGTTGTTGCCTTTCTCGGCGCTTTGCAGCAGGAACCCAAGTGCTTTTCACATGGGTTTGGCAGTCGAATCCTCGGCTCTTACAACAAGTTCTACATCTCATGTGTTCGCAATCTTTCTTAGCTTGGTTGCCACAATCTTGGCAACTCAAACCACCACCACTTGACCTCATCATCATGAAGGCTGATCTCGACGACGATTCATCAGAGACGTTGATTGAGCTCCTCCCAGGCCCTACTCCTAAACCAGCAGCTGATGCATAGAGATCTTGATGTGGATTTCGTAGAAACTCTAGTTGCTGTTGTTGTTGCCATAGCTCCAAGCCCTTGTAAGAAATATCTTCATTTTTGTACCAAAACCAGTTTTCTTGTGGAATTTCTGTTGGTGGATTGTTGTTGTTGTTGTTTGGTTGGTCCTCTTGGTTACTATTTCCTCTCCCACCACCTAATGAGAACAAGCTAGCCATTGCTTCTCCTCTAAACCTGACCCAGACCTCAATTGTGGTGACAGATAATCCATATCAGAAGCTACGCCCCTCTGCCTTTGGCTTTTTGATTGGAACCCCAGAAAACCAAATGCTAAACTGCCTTTGAATTTCCTGAATTTCGGGCCCTGAAGTAGAAAAGGGGGTGAAGTCCTCGATTTTTCTCGGAATTCTTGTCGCCTTCGGTTCTTGTGTCTTTTATCTCTCCCTCTCTCCCTCTCTCCCCATCCCTGTCCTTCTACTCTCTTAAAAACTGTGTCAAATGAACAGTCTTCGATTAGTTTGTTTCTAAGCTTCTGTGCGTTGTTGGTTACAGATTTTTGCAAGTGGATAGTTGAAAGATTGTAACTTCAGCAACTTCTGTGAAGAGAAACCTTCCAATTTCAATCTTTCATGACTTCTTCTGCTTTGGTCTTCTTCTTCTTCTCCTTCTTCTTTCTTCCAGTATTTGAAGTAGTGATAAGGCATTAAATTTACAGACACAGAATTACAGCTGCTCTCTCACTGCAACGCCGCCATAGTCTCTCTCTCCTCTGCTACCCAAATTTAAGTCCCTCGCTCCCCATCTCTCTCTCTCTCTCTCTCTTTAATCTCTTTGTCTGATTTGTTGCAGTGTTGAGTTGAACCTTTTAGCTCTCTGAGCAATGCCTCTTGTTGTGTCTCTAACAACAAAAGACTACTATTTTTTTCTTTCACTCACTCGGCTCTAATCAAGAACTCTCCTCTGTGTCTCTCTCCCTTCTTTGGCTATGGATGTCACCATCTAATCTCTCCATCTAATAGAATGATGAAAATATCATTCTTATCCAACGGCTCTCCTTCAGCCACATTTCGTATCACCAGCTTTTGCTACTTTCGTCCTTTGCACCGGAAAACCCGCTACTTTTTTTATCCCGACTCCCTTTTCCCTTTTCTCCGGTTTTTCAATTGATTTTTCCTTCAATTACAATAAATTATTAGATTAATTCAACCTAAAATATCAATAGAACATGTTATTATTACAATTTAAAGTAGCTTGTGATATTCCTTTTCCATGCCTTAAATTTGTAATGTACATGCGAGTTAGCAGCTGTGGAGCATAGTCTCGTTTCACTAGTCAAAAATAAAAGGAAAGATATCTTATATCTTTTGGGATATTAGTTTAACGAGGGTAGACAGATTTGGGCAGTGAAATACCAATTTTGTGGGGATACAGGGGAGCACAGGACCACCTCGTACTTATTTATTGTATGTTTGCTATGTGCATCAATTATTTTTGCTATAATTATTCTCGCATGCAAAAAGGAAAATAAAAATAAATTCGTCAAGACTGCAAATCTTGTGTGTGTAATAAAATATAGAGTTTATGTTCATATTTATTAAAATTAATGTAATTAATACACAAGACTTCTTGCTTTGTCAATATTTAAAAGTGTCGTTAATGTATGCAGTTTTCTTGATTTAAATTTGTAATCTTTCGATCACAAAAGAATAACTTTTATTAATTATTTGAAGCTTCTTTTTACTAAAATGCTTTACATATCTAAAAATACATACCAATATTGTTTGAGTTTTTTATTAAAAGAAAATTCATTAGACATTCATGTATTGTAAAAAAAAATTTGATGATCTAAAATGGGGATTTTTTTTTTAGATATTTACTTCCATAATAACTTCCAATTCTCAAAGTTTACTATTAGTATTATCCTGATGTTCTTTCGAGCATTAATATAGGACATATGTAATATGTGTGCTAATCAATGGATGCTCTCCTTCGTAAAGACAAACCACGATGTGGCGTCATGATTTTGGGAGCAAGTAACGGGCACATATCGAAGACTTTGCAAGGCAAAAGCTTGCGTTCAATGTGTAGGGGCTGGGGTTTAACCGTTTCAAGTAAAGATAACATCAACGTGGATGTGCGACTCTTTTAAGTTGTGGTGGGGCTTAGAAGCTGACATAGACAGAAACTCTTGGGAGGTCCCATGTTTTTCCTCTTCGTTCTGATGATCTAAATCTTCAAGCTTTTTTCCAATCCCAGGTTGAATGTACTCTTTCAATGTATTATCCCTGTATTGCTGTATTTTCATGTCCGTTCAAGAAATGTTTTCTGTTTTCTAGCCATAAAAGCCACTTGCTGAAGCTCGCATGCAATCCTCTCAGTTTTAGAGCCAAAAGGTTGATTTGAAGCTTACTGACATTGGATCCATGCTTGGGTGTTGTCTCACTTTCAGGCCAGGTCTAATTAGCAGTGCCTCCAAATAATATTCTTAAGTTTACACTAAATTTGTATTTAAATTTAAATATTTGAAATTATTAAGAAATTAATTTGACAACTTTTAACCTGACGATTCTCACTACATTAATACCATGATTTGATTAATTTTTCACTTTTCATAAAAATTATTAATATCACTTCAAATTTATAGTGACACTAACAAAGTTTAATTCTAAAATAATTTTAATTTTCTTTTTTTAATCATCTTAAAAATTTAGAAATACAAATTTAATAAAGGTTTTTTAATTAAAACAAACATAATAAAGTTTAGAAAGTATAAATTTAACAGTTATGAGTGCAGAATAAGATCCAGTAACAAGTAGACAAAGAAATACGGGTCAAGTTAAGTTTTCATTATTCATTCTTTTGGTTGCTTCGATTTTGTTTCATGCAATTACGTTTTGGTTTTATTAAAAAAAATAGTCAAAAAAAGCAATACACGTAATGATTATAAAATTAAATAAGTTCAGGAGTTTAATTATAAAATTTTTGATAAATTAATTTTAGATTTAACGTATATTAATCATCTTTATTATTAAAAATTGACATATTTTATTTTTAATAAATTAATCAATTTTTATAAAATTAACTCATTTTTATTTAACCAAAC
>JANIHY010000210.1:14512552-14528007 GCA_027479065.1 Erythroxylum brevipes | reverse complement strand
ATTAAAATAACAAAAATTTATATTTCCTTAAATTAGAAATTAAATCGATATCATTTTTACAAACCCAATTTCATATTAAGCTTATTAGTATTGCATTTAAGGAAAAACTCTTAGTGTGATCTAACCAAACCCATTCTGAAACTTATTTTTAGTGGCATTTTAATGATCTTTCAAGTTCTCCAGTTGACCCTTGCAAATTTAAGAAGATCTCGAAAAGTTTTTAATCAAACTCATTCATCATTGATAAGTTATATTGAGAGGGCTTTCAATATTCTTAAGACTTGATGGAAGATATTGAAGAAAATGATAGTGCTAACTTATTTTGCTTTACTAAATTCTTATAAGAGTATTTAAAGAAATATTAAGATATAAACAACTAATATTTATGTCCTTTTTTTTTTAAATCATACTCTCATAAGTCATTTTACGCATAAACAACTAATAATAAACAACTAATTTGATCAAAAAAATTTAAATAAACAGATGATGTTATCTGCTAATCAAATCAACAATATTAATTCGTTGTTAGGTAACCGGTGATAAAATTAACTAACAGCTAATACAATCCATTAATTGCCAAATAAGGCCTATATCTTTTTATCTCAACTAAGTTATATGATTGTAACTCAAATTGAACTGAATTTCGTCGAAGTTAATTAGATCTTTCTTATAATTTAATTTTTGCAAAATGATAATTATCTTATTTAATTTTCTTTCATTCAATATTTTTATTTGAACCTAAGATCATCATCTTTAGAAGAGTATTGACCATTAAATTGTTTTCATATTTACAACTTTTTTTAATTTTATCTGAGCTAGCTCCAGATAACTTTTGGATTTCTTAATTGAACCAACTTTAATTCCACCACTACACACACAATTTTGGCTTAAGTCCTCAAGTAAAAACCTAACTGAAATTTTTCGAAAGGGTATAGTAGTTTTGCAAAATTTTTGATTTGGTTGCTGTTGTTTCTAACACAATTAAAAATAAAAAAAGATTAAACGCACAAACGTAAATAAAAAATCAACATTGAAATTTAATAACGTAATTTTACACATTTTGTCTATATCTGTGAAGCCCTCACCCAACTTAATACTTTCACTGATCACAATAGTTTTATATAAGGCCTTACTGAGCCGACTCATTCAAGCTTTGATACTATCTCTCGTCTTCATTATTCGTGAAAGTATTTCACATCCAATAATATGACCATCTCGTGTTAACTTCAACAAAGGATTTTTCAACAATATTTAATGATAACGATACGAAATAAACATCTTAAATGATTAAACAATAACCAACATTAACAAAGATAACACTTGAGATAAAAAGTAACTCCCCTAAATATGTCACTTCTTCAATGAAAGAACGAGAGGTTTTCTATCAAAAGATTTGTTGTGAGGCTTCAACATCGTCACTGAAAATTTCACGCACAATAGCCACAAAACATCTTAAATTAACAAACGTTTCTTCACCGAAACATCATACACAAAGGACTGCAAAGACACTAAGACTGCTGGAAGTTTTTCATACAAAAATACAACAACAAAGACTCCCCAAAATGATCACACCAACCCCAAAAAATGTAACAAAAATACAAAGAAATACAACTACACATTGGAACTATTTTTTTGCTTGTTTTCTCTAAAAAAGCAATATTTCAGTTGTGTAAAAAATTCACACACTCCACAACAGAACAACCCAATGGTATCTCAAAGTCAAAAAACGCAGTTGCTAAGTTGGGTAATTATATCATAAAATAAGTTGCAAAATATCATTAACGATAGCCCTAAAATTTCAGCTTCCAAGTCACACACTGCTTATCATTAATTCACCGAAAAACTGCAACACTACATCCCATATATCAAATAAATCCCATCCACAATCCCAGCTGCAATGGTCAAAAGGATCTCCAAAAATCTAACTACCTTAGATAATCATTATCCTCAAAATAGGTTGTCAAATGAGAGTCCAAAAATTACCAAAACTCTATATCTAATCTTAGTCAAGATATGATTTGATATCAATTAAATCCTATTATGACTAGGATTTTTATCCCAAATTAACCTCATCTTCAAAGAGTCCCATTTAAGGTAGAATACTCATCATAATAATCTTCCTCAAATAATAAAAAATGTCCAATTACAAATAATGTCCAAAATATTATAACACATAACTTAACAATCTTCTCTTTTTTGGCATTATTTGTCACATATTGAAACTCCTCGTAAAGGAGATAATTGGATATATAACATTGAATTCACAAATCAAAAGAGAACTCACAAAAAGAACTCCCCCTTAATCAGTCAATAATATCCATTCTCCCCTTTATGATAAAAAGATGTCAAAAAATAAGACAAATAGTCACTCATATACCTTAAAATCTCTCTTTAAAAGGTGCACTCATCAAAAACAATATAATATCTGTCCCTTAGGACAAAACAATGCCAAAACGAAGAATGCCTTCAATGTGATCAACTTCAGCAAATAAAGAGGCATAAGAATCAATAATAAGTGCAACAGAAGGATCATAAGCATGTTATGATGACAATTTACCACCAGTTAAAACATAGCCATCATATCATTACCCACATTAAAGTCATCCGCATACGACTAATTAAATTCATAAACCTAAAAATGCATTCAAAGAATCATAATCAACTTTAATCAATCTCCTCCTCACATAAATCATATAAACACAAATTGCTCAAATTCATACAGCCCACGATATAGAGAAATCAATATAAAACTTGAAAATCTCGAATAATAGAAAACTTGAATCTTCCTACAGTTCTCCAACTAAGCATCAAATTTTTCTTGACATAACTCCATACATCAATATTCAGAAGTAAAACTTTCAAATCATTAAGGAGAGCCTCATTCTCACATCAAATTTACTATTCAACAAGTAAAAAAAATTCAAACACACACCAATCAACTAAAACTTAAAAAAACTATAAATAAAAACTCAGAAAGCCTAGAGGATAACTCCTTCGAACCCCTTTTTCTCTTTTGTTTTTGTTTTTAATAGATAACATCAATATACTTCAAAATTTTAAAGAACACAACGCCTGCACCTCTCGAAGAAATTTAAACTTGGCCTTATTTCTCGCCACGTTAACTTTGTCATCAGATTTCTGGTTGATTCCTTTCTCATACGCAACTAATTGGTCTTCTGTTTGAACAATTTCTTTACCAATAACAACTAACTGTAAATCTAGACAATTTCTTATTTTTCCTTCACTATATCTTTGTACTTGTAATTGACCGTTCCTAACCCAAGTATGTTTTGGAAACGTGGGCTATTATTGGAAATTCATTGAAGGGAGTCTAGATTTTTTATTTTAAGCCCTTTGAAATATCATTTGTAATAACTTGTATCATTTCGACTTTATGTGCCCAACAACCTCACAAAAGTGACATGTAGGTATAAACTTCTTATTCTTCATTGAGATTTCTCCTTGGATAGATCCGATTACACCACTTTTCTCATCATTAGACTTAGAATATTTACCTTTATAGCCAATGCATTGAAGATCCCCTTTAGTCTTACTAATTTCTAACAATTTTTATAGCTTTTCGATACCTCCATTTAACATTCTTATTCATTTTTTCGTACTAATCAGCTTCAACTTTGTTTCATCAAGCTTATCTATTGTAGACAACAACTCCTT
Organism: Erythroxylum brevipes; assembly: GCA_027479065.1. Taxonomy (NCBI): domain Eukaryota; kingdom Viridiplantae; phylum Streptophyta; class Magnoliopsida; order Malpighiales; family Erythroxylaceae; genus Erythroxylum; species Erythroxylum brevipes. The sequence goes on along the minus strand of JANIHY010000210.1, from coordinate 14,524,332 downwards.
TTTTAAATCTTGAATGATGTTTTTTATAGAAGAGTTTTCTTTTTTTAAATTTTCATTCTTTTTGCACGTTTGCACCCATTTAACATACATTAATCCATAGGCTTCATAAATATCTTCCTTTTTATCATCTGAACTACTATCATAATTTGAAATTAAGCTTTGAGCTTATTCATATACATTTTTCCTAGAATTTTCTGATTTACTCGTGTTTTTATTATCAGTTACTTCCTTTTTGGTTACTATTAAGTAAGCAACTGGACTTTTGATATATAAAACAACTAACACAACACTACCCATAACTTCTTCTTCACTACCATACTCACATTCAGAGTCATTCTCACTCTAAGTGTTTGTATGGAACTTTCATTTTCTCTTCTTTAAGATGCTAGCACATTCTATTTGCACATGTCTAAAGCCTTGATAATCATAACATTGAATTTTTTTTCACTTTTCTTTCATCATTTTAAGTTTTAGCTTGTTTGAAGTTACTATTCAATAAGCTCCCACCATTTTGCCTAAAATCAGATCTATCCTTGTTTACTTTCTTTAACCACTTATTGAAAATTCTTGTCAATAACTTCATATCCTCATTTTAATCGGAGTCATTTTTGAAGTCATTCACGAATTTACAAATCTCGGCTTACAATGCTAATCTTTTGTTCCTCTCATATTTGCCCCTTAACAAATTCATCTCAAAATTGGTAAGATTTTCAATTACCTTATCCAATGACAATTCATTAATATCATGAGCTTCCTCGATTGTTGCAATTTTCAGTATGAACTTCAGAGGTAATGATCTCAATGTCTTCTTAACTAGTTTTAGGTTATGGTATTTCTTCTCGAGTTGATGTGCTTGATTCGCTATGTCACACAATCTTTTATGGAAGTCTCCACTAGTTTCACTCTCATCCATCTTCAGGTCTTCAAATCTCACAACTAACATTTGAAGTTTCGAGGCTATCATAGATTTTGATTCCTCATGTATAGTTTGTAAAGTGTCTCATACTTCTTTATATGATTCACAGGCTGATATCATAGCAAAACTACCTTCATCAACTGCACTGAAGATGATGTGCAATGCTTGAAAATTTTCAAGTGCTATATCTTCTTCAACCTTTGTCCGCTCATATGTATTTTTAAGCATTGTTCTCCCTTTTCATTAGCCATCATTGGCTGTGTCCAGCTATTTAAAATTGAGTTCCATGCTTTTATTTCTTGTGCCTGAATGAACACTCTCATCTATGATTTCCACGTAGGATAATTTGAAGTATCTAATAATGGTGACCTGATGATTGATGCCCTTTCTTTTACAACTATACTTGCAAAACACGGATTTGCACCAACTTGATGTACTAAGTTTTGATTTGGTGATCTTCTTTAATACCAACTGAAAATTTTCAAAGAGGTGTAATAGTTTTCCAAAATTTCTGATTTGATCGCAGTTATTTTTAGCACAATCAAAAACAAAAAAAAAGATTAAATGCACAAATGCAAATAAAAAATTAACACCAAATTTTGGTAAGGCAGTTCGATACATCTTGTCTACATCTTTGGGGCCCTCACCCAGCCTAATATTTTTACTGATGATAATAATTTTATACAAGCTCAACCCTCGACATTGTCTCTCGTCTTTACTGTCCGTAAAAGCATTTAACACCTAATAACATGACCACCTCATGCTAACCTCAACATAAGATTTTCTTAACAATGTTTAATGATAACGATACGAAATAAATAACTAAAGTGATTAAATAATAATCAACATAAACAAAGACAACACTTGAAATAAAAAGCAATTATCTTAAATATGCCGCTTCATCAACAAAAAAAAGAGAAGTTGTCCATCGAAAGATTTGTTGGGAGACATCAATATCGTCACTGAAAATTCCACACGCAATAGTCACAAAACATTTTAAATCAATAAATATTTTTTCGCCGGAATGCATACACAAAGGACTGCAAAGACACCAAAATTACTGGAAGTTTTTCACACAAAAATACAACAACTGCCTAAAATGATAACATCGAACCCCACAAAATGCATTAGAAATACAAAGAGATGCAATTACACCATGGGACAATTTTTCTGTACGTTTTCCCTAAAAACAACATCTTAGCTATGAAAAAAATTCACACACTCTACAACAGAACATCCCAACAGTGGTCTCTCAAAGCTAGGGAAACGCAGCTGCCAAGTTGGATAATTATATCATAAAATCAGTTGTAAAATATCATTAAAAATCAGAAAATTTTAGCTTCCAAGTCACACATTTCCTATCGTTAATTCACCCAAAAACCACAACACTACAACCCACATATCACATAAATCACAGCCACTATCCCAACTGCAATGGTAAAAAAAACTCCAAAAATTCAACCAAGTTAGATAATCTTTATCTCCAAAACAGTCTCTCAAATAAAAGTCCAAAAATCACCAAAACTTTATATCTAATCTTAATAAAGATATAGTGATTTGATTTCAATTAAATCCTATCATGACTAAGATTTTTATTCTAAATAAACCTCATTTGTAAAGAGTCTCACATAAGATAAAATACTCATCATAATAATCTTCTTCAAATAATCAGAGATGTCAAATTACAAATAATGCCTAAAATATCATAATACACAGCTTAACAATAACTACTCATAGAATTGACATTAAGTTAATTAATGTACATAAAAGAAGAAGCAATTAATGTATAGGTTAGCATAAAAGAAGACCAGGGAACGAGATCGTCTGTTTCTGTTTCTGTATTCTAATGCTGTGTTATTGAGTTTTATTTACACATAGCTTTGTTTTTGTGTAAAAAGATTGACATTGTCCTTGGGTAACAGCCGTACAAGATGCATGCCTGCGGCAACTCAGTAGTTGAAGCTTCTCTCTTCTCTGCCATGCGCGTTGGGATAAGAGTTCACTAGCAGGCATTCAAGTCTTGTTACAGTAAAGTATAATATCTTTACAGTATGTTTTATATATGGTCACATGTGTATACAATATTTTCTTTCTTTGGCCGTGGAAAAGAGAAAGTGAATGACAGTGTGCGAGTCCCAATAATTGTATACCCTCTTCTTACCTGTCTCATACTTATCTCGAGCCCTGTGCTTGTTCCCCTAGTTGACTCAACCCACTCTTTAATCTTTTACGTGATGATACACAGCCTTCTTGTTGGTCACAAACAGTTACACTGAGACACGGACAGAGCGACGGTGAGTAAGGTCGTTTCCAGGAATCGAAAATTCCAAATGCTTTAAATTCGTCATCTCATTATCGTTATATACATATATAATTGTTTTTCTTTTGATAAAAGGATAATTTTAATAATAAATAATGTTCAATTAACTATACATTTTAAAATAATTTATTTGATGAATTTACTACTTAATTCTTAAATTCTTAAAAGAATTTAAACTCAATGTCCTCTATTTATTACCTCTCCAACCCCAAAATAGACATATATTTATTATTATCTCCCTTAAATTTGTAGTAGAAATATGTGACAATGATTGTATTTGCTCTCTCGTCTTTGTAATATGTTGACATAATCCTGTTCATGATCTTGCATTGATTTTTTACTGAAAAAGATGTACTTGACGTTGAGAGTCAAGAGCTATGTGCTCTCTTGGGTTTACATATCTTCTTAGACGACACATTATCATATAAAAGCACATACATCTGTATATGTAGGTCGTAAAAATGCGGGAGCTTGCTACATAAAGTAGGTTTTAATATGCAAGATTATAAGTAAGATAATCTAGGGCAGGGGTCAGAGGACACGAGTCCCAAAGTTCACCAACTCTCTTGTAGGTTCATTAAGCAATAAGTTCTAACATTATACGTTATCATCAACTTCCACTTTTAGCCAACGCAGAAAGTACAGGGAGAAAAAAACAAAGAAAAGGAAAAGTGGGTAATCTAATACTCAGTGGTGACTACAAGTTGTCGTCACCGGAACTGCCACGCTTTGCATACGGCTTTTGGTAGAGAACAGCATAAGGAAATTAAAGAGGAATAGAATTATAAGCAAAGCAGCTGTGAAAGTATATGAAGAAAAGAAAAAAGCTTGTAAGTCGTTGTCAGGACAATAACTATAGGGAGGGTGATGTTTGATTTTAACAAGGAAGCATGTGAAGTGCGAGAAGTCAAAAATATATGCAGAAAAGATTTGGTCGCTTACATGCCAGCTAACCGAATAGTTCACATTCCTTCCACAGTTTGTATAACACTGTACGTATAGTTTGTCTTTTGTTGTGAGTGTAGGATAAGAGTCTGATGAGCTGATGAGGAAATCCAACATGCCCTGGGGAACTGGGAGAAGCTGAAATGTAGTTAAGCTCGCAAGTTATCTTGTATGTGGCCCAACGTTCCTCGTTTTACCTTGAAAGTTTGTAGAAGTGGGACATCTTCAGAATCAGGGTTTTGTGGTCTGATTCTCGATTCGATCAGCTCCATAGTTTTCTCAACTAGAAAATGCAAAATGAGTAGAAACCTTCAGCTCCTTAAAATGTGGAAGAAGACAATTAAAATTAACTTCAGTTCTCATTGATTACCTGAATATTTGCGGCTAAATTTTCTATTTATTTTTTAAGTTCAAGGCTTGAAAATGTTGTGGAACGTGAAGGGTTTTGATGTATTCTTTTAGTTCTCTTCGTTTTGATGTATTCTTTTAATTCTCTTCGTTTAACTTCTACTTTCGGGTAGGGTATTGAGCGAGGCGTGTTTTGTTCATCTTCTTTATCTAAATAAGCAACTCAAACTGGGCATGTTTTTTGTCTGATGGGATGCTGTTTTCTGCCATATAATTGTGATTTTTGACTGTAATCAAGGTTGCTTGGAAAAAGACAAATTGAAAGGGGAAATGCAAAATGAAAAAGCAAGTTTTAACAATAAAAGTGTCAAAAAAATAATCATGAAAAATGTTAAATACAATATAAACAATCCATATAGTATATTTCTTAAACTTGATTAAAAACAACTAAAAATAAATATGAACGTTCATAATAATTGGACGTGAATATAAAAACTAGGAAATACAATAATTAAGTTAAAGCGAAAAAGTATAACTAGAATCAAACTTGCGTTTTTCACTATTTTTATTTTACAAATAATTTATATTTCCTTTAAAGTGACTCAATATAATTAAATAATATTTATTATATCTACTTTATTTCATTTTATTTATAACAGATTATTACTATTATTTAAAAAAATTTAAAGGTTAGCAAGTGCAATATTCTATAGATACAATGGAAAGAGAAAGAATCCATGGTAAGTAATTATATTTATATAGAAAGTTGAAATAGTTTAATATAATTAGATTTAAAAATTTATATATTGTGAATACAAAATATCTCTATATTAATCTTAATATTAATAAAATATCAAAAAATAATTATTTAAAATGAAAATTTATTTTAAATATATTATGCATAATTTATCACGAGGACAAATAGAGTTATTCACATTACAAATTCTGGTAACATCCATGGAACTTAAGAGTCATATTTTTCATAATGAATCCAATGGAAAGAAAATTAGTGGGGAAGATTGCTGTAAAACATAAAAACTACCCAATTCAAAGATTTGTGATCATACGTTTCTGATTCCCAAACGTTTTGCCTTGTCAATCATGACAATTCCCATTAAATTCTGGCTAGTTGCTACAAAGCCGGGCGCGCATGTGCATTTGAAGGGGACAGTGTACGAAGTGACCTTCCCTTCGCTTGTCATATTAAGATCGATTTTGAATCGCTAGAAAATCACACAAACTTCTGCTCCGTAACCATCAATATCACAACAAGACAAAATATCACCCTCAGAAAACCCTAGTTTATCAACTTGCCAACTCAACTGGGAAGCTGTATGGCTAGGAACCATAACTTTTGATACCCAGATAAGGTCCAGTTAAGATCTCATTGTAAACCAATGCCGAGCTCACTTATTTCGAAATTAGATTCCAAAGGAAAGATTGGAATTGGATCTTATATTTAATTATAAGGAAAAGAACCTACCCTCTCGTGGAAAATCTTCCAAGAAACTGTTCATCTTATAAAAAATTCAACCGATCTATAATTCATCAAGACTCATCAAGCGACGTATATGCCTGTTGCTCACAAGTTTGCTTTCGATAGTGATGTGCAGCCAAAAAGATAAACGAGGACCACTATCTCCTTTTCACTTTTGTGGCTAATTTTAATTAATGACCCTATAGTGGTGGCCTATCTAGGTATACTTCGAGTGTGGGGTTTGAGTAACTGTAGAATCAATTGATGAATCATTTACTGACTTCATTTATATCTAATAACTCTATCCTTAGTCAACTCATCAGGGATCCTTAAATAATGTCCATATGAAGTGAGCCCGTGACCATTCTAAAACTTTTAAGATAAAAAGATGCTTTTTCATCAAGCTGAATATAGCTTCTTATCTGTATCCTTTGAACTGCCCATTTCTCCCCTTCTTTTGGATCAAAGTCGTATGTGAAATCCTTTATTTGAAACCCCTTTGGACTGGAATCTTAGACCTTTGATTATGGTGGAGTCTAATATCTATAAGCTAATGGTACCACCTTCTGTAGGGTAAGCGCTGTAGGTTATAATTTGTTAGATAAACAACTTGTTAATCATAGCATCGAGTCGATTATCAATAAATATGAGAACGGGCATATGAAATAGATATAACATGCAGGTTCTGTAAAAAGATCACTTAACAGCTAAGGAACCGTACGAGTCTAATCAAAGAATTGTTAGTTTCTGCAGAAAAAAAGAAAGAAGAAGAGTTAATACAAGAAGGGGCATACGGGAATTCTAGCAATGAGAGATATACAAGAGTTAATATCGGAACAAATAGTCAGCAGAATTAAAATTAACGGTAGACACTTTGTCTAAATATTTTATAGTGTCCTTGAAGCTGACGACTTGCGTATCTCAACAAACACTCATGACTCAACTATTGCTGATCTTTGAGCTCTTGGGTAAGTTAACATGTCCTCAACAATTACTTGGGGAAATTCTCATCATATTTGAGTATTTGAAATGTTATCGTATTTTGATCAAATGTCGCTTCAAGAAAGCCATCTTACGTGTTCTTGCAAGATGCCATTTTCATGGATACCTCGGCATGACCTAGCTAACTATCACAGCTTTGCCTTTATTAGAATAAGAAAGAGTTACTCATTTCATTCCGTTTTACAGTTTAATTTTCGTTTTTCCTATTAAAAATAAAATCACTTATGAATCTTTTATAATATATAAAATTTATTAATAATAGATGTTGTATCACTCATAAAGTAAGATTTCAAATAGGCTTAATATTAGTGTGTCATACAGTCGCCTGCATGCTATTGTAATCCAGTTCCCATAGCATAGTCAAACCTATAGTTGATGGTTTAGGGCCGTTGACTTGCCCATCTTTGTGCCTAATTCACTTAGCAACACCATTATGAAGTAATTATAGTACTTAAAGACAACTACGTGCATAAATTGAAACCAATTAAGCTTTTTTGAGACTAATTATAGTTGACTTGATCATCTCCTTATCCAATTAGCTTGACAACGACAGTACATAGAGAAAAAGATGTGTTCAGATTTAGAGCAATTAGGCTTTTATTTGGATTTTTATTGGGGTGGAAATCATTATCTCTTTTTGTTGTGACAGTAGTCACGGAAGCAATGAAATCAAACAAGTAAATAAGAAAAAATAGTAGAAACACACACAGAATTTTACATGAAAAACCCAAGTGTTAGGAAAAAAGCTTACGGGAGGAAGAGAGCCATAAAATATGCACTATGTCAAGAAGAAAAATTACAAGTATTTTAACTCCAGGACTAATGAAGAGTACACCAATATAATGTTTTAATAGATCCCAAGGGGTATTCATATAGTCAGGGGCGGATTCAGAATTTTTTTTAAGTGGGGGCAAAATTTTAATAGAGATAAAATTTTATTTTTAATGGGGGCAAAATTTTAATAAGAGTAAAATTTTTTTTTTTTGAGGGCAAAACTTAAAAAAGTACATTTTTTTAAGAAATCTGTTGGAGGCAGTGGGGGCAAGTGCCCCATTGTGGATCCGCCACTGCATATAGTAGTATAACCCTAGGGTAGGAATACTATACATAATAAGAATTTGAAATAATGTCAAATGAGGAAAGAAAACTTACACAAAGTAGGAATCTACATAGAGTAGAAGTCTTGAAGACTTGGTCATTATTTCAACAAATCTCCACCTTGACACAAGACCGAAAAAAGATACTTTCTTCTTCGTAAGCTCTGACGAGCACTTAAATATCAAGAATACCGGCTAATTCAGGTAGTGCTTGAACTTAACAATAGGTAGTGGAGTTAACACGTTAGCAGGGTTCTTAACAGTGTGAACCTTCTCAACAATAACTTTACCTACTTCAACTGTATCTCAAACGAAGCGACGTCAAACATCAATATGCTTAGTCTTAAAGTGAGACTATTTCTCATGAGTTGCATGACACTTTGACTATCATAGAAGACAACAAGGATATCTTGTTTTAGACCAAACTCTTTCACCAAACCTTAGAGCCAAATAGCTTCTTTCACTCCTTCATTAGTAGCAATATACTTTGTTTCAGTGGTCGATAATACTGCAATGGATTACAGAGAAGAATACCAACTGATAGTTGAACCATAAAGAACAAAAACATATAATGGAAGTGACCTTAGTCACCACCATAGTCAGCATCAACATAGCCAACTACACTACCGGGATCAAAACAACTTTTGTCAAAGACCAAACCGAGCTCACTAGAACCCTTCAAGTAGTGAAGAATCCACTTCATACACCAGTGCTCCTTACTAGGATTATACTTGTTCCTAGATACAATATTGACAGCATAGGCCAAATCTGACTTGGTACATACTATAGCATATGTAACACCCCACTCCCGTAAGACCCGGACCCGACATCGATGGTAATGTCCGAGTCCGTGACTTACGAGAGTGGCGCGGTACAACAATCAGTCAAATCCAATTATAAAATTTTCCTTTAACACACACATACACTTATGTTACATGTACGTTGCGGAAAACAAAACTTACAAAGCATGACTGGTAAACAAAGTGATGACCACGAGGGTCCTCACATACAAACATCATACTATAAATCAAAATCCTCACACTAATGCAGATGCAACTGATCCCGTCCTCTTCTGTCTCTCTGCGATCACTATACACCCGTTACCTAACGGAGTATTCTTCTGAGTCCTAAAAAACAATTACAAATTTTGGATGAGTTTTTGCAAACTCAATGAGTGACCATCGTCGATGGTCCGCTCACTCATGTACCGAAATAATTTATAACATATATTCACATTTCTATCTATTTGGTCTCATTTTACAATTCACATAGATCTAACTTTATCTCGTAATACAATTTCTAAAAAAAAATTGCCCATTTACACATTTACAAAAATTCACATTCCAACATCCCATTTTTGATACATACATATTTCACTCACTGACTATTAATTATTATTTGACTGTGACCGAGTGCCTGAACTGTCCCATCGAAGGGCTCAATAATATCTGTCCCTTATCCAATACTGGATACAGGGCTCAATATACGTCGAGCCTGAGACTCTAAATTACTCATGAGCTCGAAGCTCATTTTTGCACGTTGAGCTAAAAGCTCTGATCGGTGGCAACTCTAGTCGACAGCCCTAATGTACCATACAACGCTAGGCATATAACAATATGTCATACATTTTACAATTTGCTGTACCCCATGACTAATATCACATCAGTATATGGCATTTTGCTTGTCATTCAATCAAACATATCAATCAAATGCAGTATTTAACACCTTTCAATTTATTTCAGTGTTGTGACCAAGTGCCTGAACTGTCCCTATAAGGGCACATTAATTGTTGAGCCATAGGCTCTAGAACTGTCCCATTAAGGGCTCATTGATTGTTGAGCTTGTAGCTCTAAAACTGTCCCATCAAGGGCTCATTAATCATTGAGCTTGTAACTCTAAAACTGTCCCATCAAGGGCTCATTAATCGTTGAGCTTGTAGCTCTAAAACTGTGCCATCAAGGGCTCATTAATCATTGAGCTTGTAGCTCTAAAACTGTCCCCTTTAAGGCTCATTAATCGTTGAGCTTGTAGCTCTAAAACTGTCCTATCAAGGGCTCATTAATCGTTAAGCTTGTAGCTCTAAAACTTTCCCATCAAGGGCTCATTAATCGTTGAGCTTGTAGCTCTAAAACTGTCCCATCAAGGGCTCATTAATCGTTGAGCTTGTAGCTCTAAAACTGTCCCATCAAGGGCTCATTCATCGTTGAGCTTGTAGCTCTGAAACTGTCCCATCAAGGGCTCATTAATCGTTGAGATTGTAGCCCTAAAACTGTCCCATCAAGGGCTCATTAATCGTTGAGCTTGTAGCCCCAAAACTGTCCCATTGAGGGCTCATTAATCGTTGAGCTTGTAGCCCTAAAACTGTCCCATCGAGGGCTCATTAATCATTGAGCTTGTAGCTCTAAAACTGTCCCATCAAGGGCTCATTATTCGTTGAGCTTGTAGCTCTTAAACTATCCCCTCAAGGGCTTATTAATTGTTGAGCTTGTAGCTTTGAAACTGTCCCATCAAGGGCTCATTAGTCGTTGAGCTTGTAGCTCTAAAACTGTCCCATCAAGGGCTCATTAATCATTGTGCTTGTAGCTCTGAAACTGTGGGGCTCGAGGCCCAATTATTACGTTGAGCTAAAAAGCTCTAATCAGTGGCTGCTTCGGTCACAACTATAATTAAATGATTTTGCGTTCATGAATGAACGACATGTTCCATGATTCAATCACTTTATTCATGTATTCCTACATCACAATCAGATAATCGATTCACAATTTGTCACATCAAAAACACATTCGTAATTTCACATACCCATAACATTTCTATATCAAATCACTTTAATAGTCCGGACCTTCTGTTCGGAGTTCACAATCAACACTGTCCCACCATTATACTTCAGAGAATTAAAATCACTGAATTATAACATTGAATAATTTGAGAACCATCTAGGTCACTCACCTACCTTCCGTCCTAATGCCTGAAAGTCTCAGCAATGTCGGGGGCTGACTTTCCAAATGCCTCTACAGGTTTGAGTTTTCATACCGACATCGGGATCCTGGGTCTCGGGAAGGTCCCGGGAATAAAAAATTTTTGTTTCCGCTGCTGGAACATGTGATGTTCCTCCTGGGATTTTCCTACACACACATCCTCAACGATCCATCTTTCTTCTTCAAAAAAAGGACCGGAGCTCCCCAAGGTGAAGAGCTCGGCCTTATGTACCCTTTCTCCAACAACTCCTCCAATTGCTCCTTAAGCTCCTTCAATTCTGTCGGAGCCATCCGGTAAGGCAGAATTGAAATTGGCGCCGTACCTGAAAGAAGCTCAATGGGAAACTCAATTTCTCTCGGTGGCGGTAGTCCTGGCAATTCCTCGGGAAAGACATCCGAGAATTTCTTGACTAATGGAATATCCTCAAGCTTCCCTCTATTTGCCCTTGTGTCTACCACATAGGCCAAGAATGCCTCACATCCTTTCCTTATCATCTTTTCTGCTGTCAAAGCTGAAACAATTCTGGGTGGACTTGCTTTTCTGTCCCCAGTAAACACCACTCTTCTGCCATTATCCAATTCGAATTCCACTGTTTTTTGCTTACAATTCAGCCTCTAACGTGTCCATACCCAATATCACATCCAATCCTCCCATCTTCAGTGGCATTAAATCAACCACTAGAAGTTCTCCACCAATACA